>JAJIBD010004129.1:0-49515 GCA_021461705.1 Cryptotis parvus
ATAGTATTTATTTCTTAATAAATAAAATGCAGGTGCTTCTTATTTATTACCGAGTACCAGGAGTGATAGTCCTGTTTACATTCTAACAGTCTCATGCTGGGTCAGTGAGTATGAAGATTGTGCCCAATGGAATAAATTTGACAAAATTTCTATCTTCTTGATTTAATGGAGGTATGGTTTGTGGCTCAGTGGTAGTCTATCTTGGAGGGAATGTTCCATGTGCACTGGAGAAAATGTGTATTCAGATATTTTTGGGATGAAGCCACCCAGCAAATATCAACCAGCCTTTTTCTTCCCATTTCTTATTTCCGAACAGTATTTCCTTGGTCCGGTTTGGTCTTGTTGATCAATCAAGACTTGATAGAGCAGTGTTGAAGTTTCCAACTGTGGGTGTGTTACTGTCAATGTCTACCTTAAAGTCTATTAATGGAAGTTTGTTATTAGTATTTTACTTTAGAACCTCATTGGGTGTATATATGTTTTAGGAGTTGATTTCTTCCTGGGTAATACATATCCCTTAATTATTAATTATTAGTTATTAATTATTAATAAATAGCACTTTTGACCTTTTCAGTCACAAGTCTATGTTTGTCGGAAGAAATACTAGTATTACCATTCCAGCCTTTTGGAGGAGTTGTTTGCATGAAGAATTGTCTTCCAGCCCTTTGACTTTGAGTCTGTATCTTTGCTGATTGCTCCAGATGTGTTTTTGGCAGAGCAGCAGAATGTTGAATTCAGTGTTTTGTGTCCATTCCCCCACTCCTACTTTCAATTGAAGCATTTAGGCCATTGACATTCCACAGAGATTATTGTTTCAGGATTTTGTGTCTTTAGCTTAGATAGGTTGTTGTGTTTTGGGGTTTATCTTATCTTAAGCAGTTCCTTAAGTCTAAAACTGCTTTTTGAAGGACTTGAACTTCATAGGGCTCAAAACCAGCTTTAAAGGTCTCATGAGAGTTTCCCAAGGCTGTTGCTTAACCATGCGATTATTGGCATCTCTTTTAAATCTGAATGTAGTCTGCGGTTAAAGATTTCTTTGTGGGGCTTTCATTTCAAAACACAGTCTTTTCATAATAGCCCCATACCTACCATTAAATCTTTGGGCTCTGAGCATTTTTTCACAAAGTCTGCTCTCAGTCTCTGGGATATATCAACTTTATGCATGTGATTTCCTTTTTTGATCTTTTTAATAACATGGAATTCCTATCTCTGTCTACCCAGACCTGTCGTTTCTAATTAGGATGCATATTTGATTATTCTTGTTTGGAATTCTAAGCTGGCATCCTTCAAAGTCCCTGAATCACAGGGAGACTGCTTTAATTCTGGGGAACTTTTCAGCAATGATGGCTTTGACCGATTTAGCTAGCCTAATCAGGATTTTCTTCCCTTGCACCTCTGGGTTTAATGATCCTTATGTTGTTCCTTTTGACTTCATCAGTTATATGTGTTTTGTCTGTTTACATTGACAATTCCTTCAGAGTCTTTTCCACGTATTGATGTTGTTGTCTAAGAATTCTCTCTGCAATCTAATCTTGAGGATCACTAATTCTTTTCTGCAGTTGTTGCTCCTGCTATGGTGGCTGTTCGTGAGGTTTTTCTTTTCATACTTATCCACATTTTAATATCTGGCATCAATTTCACAGAGTTGCTATTTCTCACATTTCTTTTATAACTCTCATGTCCTCTTGTATTTTATTGAAACCTGTGCCCATTTGGCTTCTTTGAACTCCTTATGCATTCTTCTTTTTTTTTTTTTTTTTTTGCTTTTTGGGTCACACCCGGCAATGCTCAGGGGTTACTCCTGGCTCTGTATAGGAATTACTCCTGGCGGTGCTGGGAACCCTCTAGGATCTGAGGATCAGACAGGAGCCAGCTGAGCCGACGCGTGCAAGAGCAGTAACCTACCGGCTGGACCCTTGCTCCGGCCTCCTTATGCATTCTTAACGATAGCATCACTTGTCTTCCCATTGTTCATTGGTTGCTCAGAGCAGGCACCAGTAACATCTCCATCCGTCCTGTATTTACGCAAACAGAATTTGTACCTCAGAAGGCATCTGCTTTCCAGGAACAGGAAAGCCTCAGAAACCATTCTTCAAAATCTTGGGAATGAGATTCGTAACTATTCCGTTTTATATCAAAGCAAAACACAGGTAGCTTGTCGAAAATCTACGCATGGGTGGTATACTCTCGTGAAGGCTTTCATGTGAAATTCTTTTATCTGCATTGAAACCCATCCTGGCTTATCATAATTGCTTGGCTCATCAGAGCTAATGGCTTCACTTGTGGAGCTTTGTGGAGTTCTCCGTTATTTTACCATTAGTACCTTTGAAGGTTTACAAATTGTGTGTTCTAGGTGTGAAGTGGCTATACAGCTAGGGATGTTTAGGTTGTTTACGGAGTTTCTGTGGTTTGTAAGGACTGTTGAAGCTATGTTATTTAATTTACCTCTATATAGGATATTTGTTGAATGAGGCACTTTGTGTGGAAACATACTAGCATCTACGCAGTTTTGAAATTTAGGGTGTGAGGATACAGGTGGGGGTGGAGGGGTTATGGGGACCCAGGCGGGGTGGAGGTCGAATGGCAAAGTATGCCTCTCAGGCACCTGTCTGCTTTCTCTCTAAACTTTTCAAGGCTTCTGTAGCATGGGGTTGAGGCGATCTTGCACAGTTAAAATGGGCGCACCTGAGTTGGAAGTGAATGAGAGATGTATAAAAATATTTTACATAATATGTATTCTGGATTGTCTAACATACTAAAATTTAGTGAAAATTAAAAAAACACTATATTAATTAATAATAATTTCCACTAAACCCCATTTGGGTTAAAACACTACAGATAAATATTTCTAAAACTATTATTTTGGTCACAACTGGTATTCAAGAAGTACTCTTGTTTCTGTAACCAAGGATCACTCTGACATGTACTCAGGTGACCATATGTGGTGCTGGACATCTAACTCAGGTCAGCCACATAAAAGCAAATGTTCCACCTGCTTGCTCTGGTCTCTTGCAAAAATTTATTTGTTAACTAATATAACGCTATTCAATTCTTCTTAATACTTTTTCATTAACAGATTAGTGTAAACCTATTGATTGAAAGAAAAAAAATCCACAATTTTAAAAGCATTATTTGTTATTTGTGATATTCATTTCTTTTGCTTTTACTCTTGTATGTAGTGCTCTGTTACATTGAAGGTTTTTTTTTTGAATGTTTATCTCTGATATTCTAGTAAGACAAAGTAATTCCATACTTCTATTGTTAACCTGACCTTAAGCTTTTGGCACAGTTTATCCCCAGTCCTTAAATCATTTTTGTATTATTGGTTGATTTCCCAGGACACTGATTTCCTGCAAGCAATCAGAAGTAGCCTTTACTCAGCTTCCTTTTTTGGCTCTTTTAAATAATCAAAATCTCTAATAGAATGGATATAAAGCTCAGAGTTTTGGCCTTCTTTTTAATTTTTTAAAACCATAGCTGCATCTGTTTCCCTACTACTTTCTGTTTACCAATCACTCTCGAATATGTCTAAATAGACTTAAATGGCTGCTCCACCTGCCTAACTGAATGTTTAACAGACTTCTCAAGTTTAAGTTCTAAGGAAGCTCTTGGTTTTAACAATTTCCTATAAACTACCTCTACTCAGCAAAATCTGCTTTATCTATCTTTCTCATCTGTAATAATTTCTTAAAGGGGTGCTTTAACAAAAGGCTGTTCACTAACTTAAAAATACACATCTATTTTCTTATATTGTTGTAGTGGTTCAAAGTCTGCAATTAGTTTCACTAGGTTCTAGTTGAGTATCAAAAGGACTGAGTTCTTTCTGCAGTTTTCAGGAGATCAATTATTTCACTGTTGTTGGTAATTCTCAATATTTCTCTAGTGCAGTCCAATTATAGTTTTTTCTACTTTTTATGGTTCTATTCTGTTATCCTCTTTGTGTCTGGGTAAATCTCTTTGCCTACCTATGCTTTTGTTGTTTCCCTACACCTATTTTAAGGAATCACTTAGAGGCCACGCAACGCCTCTTCTAGCTTATGTAAACCATGCACGCATCTCCGAAGACCATCAGCTGGCCTAGATGGAACCTCAGCTTTCTTACCTGAGGATGTAGGGATGGCATTTAGTAACTAAGGAGTCCCTTAACTCAGGAATATTCATTAAAGATCCTATATTTACGCACACACACGCACACACGCACTTTTTCCTCAGCTTATTAAACATGAATATCACATAAAACGAAAATTTTACCTTGACTCCTAATTATTCAGCCAATAAAAACAAACTTATTTGACTTTGTTATAAAAATCATAATTTAACCAGCCTTTTTTCCCCAGTGGATACATCAATTCAATTTTCCAGCTAGTATTGGGTGAAGGTAAATTTTACTTAGTTTATCATTTTTTATTTAAATTTGCTCTTTTATTTGATGTATTAATATTTTGTATTCTATTAAAATTTGTATTTTTCATTGATAATTTAAAATATTTTAGGATTTATGCTAAAGCGTGTGTTTTCAATTCATTCTTCTCATTATTATATTAAAGTGGAAGCCTTTTTATCTACATCATTTTAGTTGCTATCTCACAGTTATCCTGCCTTCCTCTTATTTATCCATTATCTATTCAATTTTCCCTAAACCATCACTTGCATCACTTGTCTTCCCATTGTTCATCAATTTGCTTTCGAGCAGATTTTCAGTAGCATCTCCATTTGTTGAGAATGGGGTTATTATTGTACTGTTTTTTTGGCATATTCAGATATACCGCGGGTAGCTTGCCAGGCTCTGCCGTAGCTGCAGTTCTATCAGGGGGCCCAGTCTTTTTCTATGTCAGTCCATCAATCATCCAGGGCCCTTGGGGCAGAGCCCTAGAGTATAAACAATCCTGTCTCATTCTGCCACCTGGCTATGATGCGAGCATCACAGTCACACGCAGCAATTAAAAACGCAGGTTCTTAAACCATACTGAATAAAAAGTTCATTATTTTATTTCCATTTCATTACAAATAATTGATAACCAGTGTTGTATTTGAGTATAGTGCAGAGATCTGTTCCTACATCATACCTTTTTATATAATCTTGGCGTAAAATGCATAATACTTACCATTATCAAAATATTTCAGAACATGGTTTTAAAATATGATATTAGAATAAACAAAGATATTATTGCACATGGAGAACAGTAGGTCAGAATAATGTAATGAGCCCTTGCTACTTATAGAACTACCCATTGCACTTTATTGCCTACTATTACTTATCGCTGCTCTAGAAACAGTAAAATAATTTTTTGTACATTTCTATAACTTTCTCCTAAAAGATAGAAAACGTGTGTAGAAGTTTAACATATTAAAGAACAGATGAAAGAGCTTCATGCCACATATGAGATCTCTAAGGAAAATAAATCTCTAAGGAAAATAAATTTAGGGACAGTGCACAACCAGTAAGGAAATACTCACCTAAGAGTTTCACAATGTTATATTCTCACTTTTTTGAGTTTATAGTCTCTTTCATGATTCTAAACTGTCAGGGAGCTGCCGGGGTGCCCAACAGTATCAGAACCAGAAGTTCTCTTCTACCTCCGTGGCTGCCGGGGGAATGGATGAAAACTCACGAAGTCCAGACATTTCCGGAAAGGCTTTTTAATAGTACAAAAAGCTCTAGCACCACAATCCAATATAATGAACGACCTCTAGCTCTGGTCAGAACTTGAGACCATACACGAGGGTCCAAGTCTCCAACCACAGAGGATTCCACGCAGAGAGAGTTCCCACCAAAGCAGATCTCATCAAGAAGAGTCCTACCAAGGAGGGAGAGCAGTAACTCAAGTACACAAGCACCCTTATATACAAAAGTAATCCTAACTTCGGGAGGGTCCTGTCAACAAAGAACCCTAAACAGCTTCTAGATACTAGAAGAGTAGAAGAGTGGTGCCACACCCTACTACAGTTCTAAACAAATGATTATGCCAAAATGTAATCTCTTCTTCCGAGATTATGAGATTATGTCTTATGTAAAACACTGGAGAGAGGGGCTGGTATAAAGTAGAACTACATCTTAATTTCATAGGCTTCATGTAATCTAGATGGTTCCCACAAGGTCCTACTTATTTATTATATGCACCACGGTGATTCTTAGTATCTTGTTCTCCATATACTGAAAGGGTCACACTCGCTTTGAGAGCAAACTAGTATGATCCTTCCTATCATCTTAAATTATAGTCTCAATGTTGCCAGGGTGGTAGTCTCCTGGTAAATTATAACTGTCCTATGCTGGGTGCAGTGGGTATAAAGAGGAGCTCTGCCCAATCTAGATAACATAGAATTCTTAATAGAAATATAATAATAAATCAGAAGTTACTCATTCAGAGTCAAGGTGACTTCTGTAACTGCCACACCCTTCATCAGTGTTTACAAAGAAGAGAGCTATCATTAGAGATATCATTCTTAACTCTGGCTTAAGAACATGTAAATAGATTAAGCTGTGAGTGGATAAAACAGCAAAGCTCCCAAGCTGGCTTGGCATGTCATCCAACACTAAACCAATAGAAAATTGAGCCTTATCATTTCACAAAGCAGAATCTTCACTTCTCATATTCTCACATTCTTATATTGACTTTGACTATTGGTATTGATTTTATTTTTTGTACTAAGAACTAGATGACAAATTTTTTCTTATAGGAAGGTATAACAAATTTCTAATTCTAAAATAATGACATTCAAGAAGTTTACATACAGGGGCCAGAGTGATAGTACAGCGGGGAGGGCATTTGACTTGCACGCGGCTGACCTGGCTTCGATCCCCAGCATCCCATATGGTCCCCTGAGCACCGCCAGGAGTAATTCCTGAGTGCAGAGCCAGGAGCAAACCCTGAGCATCGCGGGTGTGACCCAAAAAGAAAAAAAGTTTTATACAACCACAACTATAAGCAGGAGAGGTTTTGCTGAATCAGCTTTTTACATAAACACATTTGGGTGTATTATATATCTATATATACATACATATATACATAATAAAATTATTATATGTACATAATAGAAAGACTCAAATGACAAAAAATATTATGCACAAGTAATGATATTGAATCTTTACAATAAATATCTTTACCAGTTTAATACTCAAGAAGTGATTACTATATAAATTTATTATATTAACTACATTTTACTTTTATGGTTTATATCACAAGCCAATATTATAAGTCCAAAAAATTTAGGGCAAGGGGAGAGACCACACCAGCTTGACACTACACTCAGGTTTCATTCCTGGTAGTGCTTGAGGTATTGGGATAAATCTTGGTTCAGCAACATGCACTATTCTATCTCTCAGTTCCTAACAAGGATATTTGAGCCTTTTCAATATTTACATTTTGTAACAATAATTTTTTCATGGATGAGCATTATATTTTTTATGATTGTAGGGATGTATCTTTATCTATTCACACACTCATCCATCCATCCATAGATCCATCCTTCCACCCATCCACGCGTCCACCCATTCACCCGTCCACCCGTCCACTCATCCACCCATCCACCCGTCCACCTGGCCCTCTCGTCCGTCCAGCCAGCCAGCCGTCCTGTCTGTCTGTCTGTCTGTCTGTCTGTCTGTCGGTCTGTCTATCTTTTTGCTTTCTGGCTCACACCTGCCAATGCTCAGGCGTTACTCCTGGCTATTCACTCAGAAATTACTACTGACAGTGCTTGGGGAACCATATAAGAGATTGTAGATTGAACCTGGGTCAGGTGCATGCAAAACTCCTACACACTATGCTATAGCTCCAGTGCTGTAGGATATTTAGATGTCTAAAAATTGTGCCTTCTCTTCAGAACTTGCTAGTAGGAACCATCCATCCACTCCTCTTTCATATTCCCATATAGTGGCACCTAATTTGGGACATATTACAGAAACGGCATATTAATCCAGCTGAGAAGCAGTGTCATAAGTTAAGAAAAATTGTGGGACCAGAGAGAACGCACATAAAGTGCTTATCTTACATGCAGTCAACACAACTTCTGTGTCTGGCTCTATATATGACTATTTGAGCACAGCCAGAAATCATTTTGATCACAGAGAAGTAAGTCCTGAGGACATAAGGGTGTGGCCCTAACTTTTTTAAAAAGGATGTATTGGTACTTAGTATTACTATATTGATATTATGTTTTTATATATGCATGATTTTAGATTAAGTTATTTTATATTCTGAGGTCCCTATTCATTTTTATCATACTAAATAATTCAGATATTCAAATTATTAAAACACTATATTTGATATTTACTTCTAGATTTACTTCTAGATTTATTTATTTGCAATAAATATATTATTACAAAGAACATCTAATAAGCAATGCTTCACTTGATCTTGCATGTTTCTCTATACTACAACTTGAGTAACATTTATTTACATTATAAATAAAATTATAATCAAATATAGAAATAACTATTGCTTAAAATATTTAGTGAATTCAGAATATGCACTGAGTCTTGCCATATCATATGATTATGTTGGTTTCTAATAACAGTTTTATCTTTTATATTGGCAAATTAATTAAACTTCTAAAAAAGGAGATTTCCATGTCACATTCATTTTAAATGTAGGTATTTATGTGCTATTCAGAGTTATATTTTAATACTTTTGTTATTACTAATTAACATTGCTTATGTGCATGTAAGAATGGATCGTGAAGATGTACAAAGCAGAACCGGTACATTCTAGCAAAATCATGCATAAAGCTATTACAGACCTGTTAGTTTATTCACTTCCCTTTTCTATTTATACCAGTGTGTTCTGCTCTGATCACAGTGATTACTCTTAAGAAACTGTAATTGTTTAATGCTCTTCAGTGGACCCCCAATTGTTCTCTATATTGAAGTCCAAACTTAATCATTCAGAACTCTCCTTGTCCATTGTCAAATGTCAAGACCTGTTGCTTTTATATTTTTAGAAATATGGGCTGGAACTGTAGTACAGTGGGTAGGAAATTTGCTTGCATGCAGTCAACCTGGGTTCAATCTCCTGCCTCCCATATGGCTTCCCGAGCACTGCCAGGACTGATTCTTGAGTGCAGGACCAGGAGTAACCCCTGAGCATTCCTGGGTGTAACTCCAAATGCAAAATAAAGAAAGAAAAAAAGAGAGAAATGTAAAAAACATGACTTTGTATTTGAAATTATTTGTATTGTTATAGAAAACAAAAACTAAAAGATACTAAAAATAGAGAACAAATAAAAAAATCTAATTTATTTGTATTTTTGTAATAACTGGTAAACAATATACAGTTTTCTCTCCACGTGGCGAGACACATGGTCCAGTGTTCTGCAGAAACAGACTCACTCTCACTAAGATAAAGCAAAAACTTCCAGTTTTAACTCTCATACATAATTCATCAAATTATTTTTTAAACCTATGTATATGATGCTCAAGTAAGGTATTTCTAGTGTGTTTCCTCTTTAGTAACCTGTGTTTCTGCTTTTTGATCTGAAATGCCTGTCTTTTTGCTGTCAACCTGCTGAAATACAATGTAGTTCATGGCCAGTTCAAAGCTGCCTCATTAGAGACGTCTATCTCTTTGCTCTAGAAGGCCCCATTTGAACAGCTGCCCTCAAACACTATTCAGTCTTTAATATACTATATACAAGTGTTTTCTTGATAATAAAGTACTTACATAAAAGATCATATTTTGATGATAGTTTCAACCTTTACTTCCCTCTGTATGTAAGTGGCTCATAAATATTTGTTGGTTGAATAAGCTACCTAGTTTAACAACTCAATGTGATTTTCTGAATTATTATGCCTATTTTTTATAAAATTAATTATCTAATATGTGCGTTTCTTTATATAAAATATATGACAAATATTTTAAGTATATTATCTTAAAACTCACCTTTATTGGTTTGGAGAGAAGGTTCAGGGGTTAAGAAACTAACTTGCCTTCTATGCAGTCAATCCTAGTTCAATCTCTAGGATCTGAGACACATTGCAGGGGGTAGGGCACCATATTAACCCAGGTTTTGATCCCTGGCATCCCATATGGTCCCTTGAGCTCCTTCAGGAATGATACCTGAGCACGGTGTCAGGAATAAGCTGTGAGCACTGTCGAGTGTGGCAAAAAAAATGATAAAATGAAATCAAACAAAAACTTCTCCACTGCATATGATTCTTAAGAGTACCAAGAGGAGAATTCTGCTCCAGCACACCTGTGCACAGTCATGTGTCATCCAAAACCCATATAAACAAATGAACAAAATAACACACCTTGAAATAACTATTTTGGATACTCGAAATGTATATTACCCTGTTAATATCTGTTTTGTATATTGCCAATGCTCTCCTGCTAAAAATTATATTTGATGTGAAGCTTTTATTTTATCTCAGATAAAGTTAAAATAATTATAAATTAATTTTGAATAAATATATTTTAATATAATAAGCTATGTTACTTATGCTAATAAAATTCAATAGCTAAAAAGAAAAAATCATTCTCACTAAAATATTTAAATGTTAAGGGAAAAAAAAAAGGCAATAAAAAATTAGGATATAATTGTGCTCTTCAGCAAAACCACGATACAACATAACTACTTAAAGATTTTTGTTCAGGTAGATTGAGTTGATTGATCATTTTACTACAGATCATCAGTCAGATGCTATGCAGTTGTAGATGTGTGTCCAGTGAAGATTCAATTGACTCTGTTTGAAATGGATACAGTTGGATTTCTCTGAGGATATTAACTGCTTCTTAATGTAACAGTGGTGTTCAGCTATTATCTATTAAGCCCTAAATATTCTTTAAAAGTGTCTTTGATAAAATGTTCCCTTTCTTTGATTTCAATCTTGAAAATTATTCTTTTACATTAGTTATTTCTGTCATAATATTGCAAAAATGTTTCAATGACAGCTATACTCCTAATTATATGTGGCAAACTATAGCTTTGACACCATAGTAATCTTCCTTGTAAATGGTATTTTTTGAGGAAAGACTAACCTTTTCTTTCAAAAAGGTATTAGGTTGCTGAGAGAAATTCCATTAATTGACATGTCGACAAGCATAAAAGAAGATATCAGGAAAGTATTAAGAGCTGAGATAGATTTATTTTTATGATTCAATGACTAATATATTATATGTTTATTTTATGATTCCAGGAGTAATTTTGAAAAAAATAATTTGGAAAAAGGGCAACAGAGAAAATATTTGGATTTATGTGGTTTTAATGTGTGTGTACAACTTAGTTCATATTTTAGAAAACATAATAATGATTAAATATATATAAAATATTTTTAATACTTCTTATGTATGGAGAAATTAGTAGTAAATAAGGAAAGTCATTAATATGTGTAACATTTCTTTGTGGCTATCATTTTTGGGGAATGTCTAACTTAAATAATCACTTGTACAGTCTGTTAAAGATTCTAAGTGAAAAATTTGCCTCATAATAATGATTGAAGTGCTATTTCTTAAGCAACATTAAATGAAAAACTGGTTAACACATTACTACCATAGAATTTTGAGCTATTTTGAGAGTACTTCTTTAGGGCAAATGAACAAGACTCAAAGTCATGTATTTAATAATAACCCTCCTTGTAGAACTGTTTCTAGAAAACTTTGTTAAGCTTTACTAAATGTAAAATATACCGTAAAATTCCAATGCCACACTTCATATTTGTATCCTTTGGTCTATCAATGATTTGAAGAACCCCTTTATTCATATATTCATATATTGTTATAATATCTTTTTTTTTTTTTTGCTTTTTTGGGTTGCACCGGTGATGCTCAGGAGTTACTCCTGTCTTTTCTCTCAGAAATTTCTCCTGGTGGTGCTCAGAGGGCCATATGGGATGCTGGGGATTGAACATGGGTCGGCTGTGTGCAAGGTAAACTCCCTACCTGCTGTGCTATAGCTCTGGCCCCTTGTTTCAGTATCCTAAATGACATTCTATTAGCTTTTTCAGGTCTTGAAGAATAGGATTATAGAAAAGTTGAACTAGAACTAAGAAAAATTTTATTTTTCCACATCTATTAGTGTACTTTTTTTATTTGGGGTCCTTAATACCTATAACCTAACTGTCAGTGTTGGGATTTTCAGCACAAAATCATAATCATGATTTGTGGTAGTAGGGCAACTGATTCTTTGTGATTCTATGCTTGTTTCTCTATGACTCTAAAAAATCCTAGGATGTAACATAGTAGCTATTCTTTTTTGTTTGGTTTGAATTTTCTTGCTGAGCTCTCAGATATGGGAAATATATGGAAAACACTCAAATTCCTTGAGTTGTGCAGATAGTAACATCATACCCTTCTATCCACATCATTTTAATCAATCAATCAATCAATCTATCTATCTATCTATCTATCTATCTATCTATCTATCTATCTATCTATCTATCTATCTATCTATCTATCTATCTATCTAATCTATCTAATCTGTCCATCTATCTATTTATTTATTTATTTATGCTTATTTTGTCATGCCATGCAATACTCAAGGGTTTCTTCTGGCTCTGTACTTAGGAATAACTCTGGGTCGTGCTTGAGGGATCATATGGGAGGCTGGAGATTGAACCCGGTTAACCACAAGGCAAATGCCCTACTTGCTGTCCTATCCTTTGAGCCCTACACATTGTTTTTATTCAGGGCAAAATAATACCATTCAAAGATGTCTTCAGATTTGAATAAAGAGACAGACTGTCTCAGAGTCATAATTATTACTAGTATAGAATTATATGAGATCAAGTTGCACAATGTCAAATAGCAATGTTTTTAAGTATATTCAAAATTAATAATGTGTCTGTGTCCTGTTTAGAGTCTAAAAAAAGTGAGTCTAAAAGAGTTGAGTTTAAAAACTCATTTAGGATCCAGATGTGATTCTAAAAGAGCCTAAAAAAGTTAGTCCAAAAGGCTGAGCTTAAAAGTCCTTTTTAGGATCAAGGTGTGGTTCTATTTTGATATGCTGCTTCTGTTGTGACAGATGTGTTGTGAAAGGTGATTTTCTACATCAAGGCAAATCACAAGAAACCAAATGATGAAACACTCCAGTATGGTACTACTAAAGTTTGATATGCCATAATGACATGTTGTTCTAGACAAGACAAATCTATAATTCATTATTTCTATGACAGTATAAGCAGATAATTGAAAAATTTATTATCATCTGCCTGAGTTCTTATTTCTTCACATTTTTTCTCTAGCATTTGGAACAACTGCCACTGTGCTCTAGGTTTTTTGCTGCACCACACAGATCTGTGCAGGGATCAGGGAATCACACAGGTGATGATATTGATTTTTATCATATTGATATGGTATATTATTTTATTATGCTTATAATATAACAAATGTATTATATGATATAAAATAATATAATCAATGTATAATATAAATATATGATAAAATAATATAATCAATGTATAATATAAATGTATACTGATTTTATCTACTTCTTTCATAATAATTTAATTAATATTCTAAGATACAAACATATAAGGTATGTTTATCTCTTTGAATACATTTTTCCACAAGTAGGTGAAAATTATTAGTTTTTTGCAGAATACCAACATACACTACAACAAAAAAATTTAACATAAAACTGTCCTGTTTGTTATTTTCTTTACCAAAAGTGAAACCATTATTTATTTGACTTTTTTTTAGTATCTGTTTTTTTCTCCACATATTTGTTAGTCTTTCAAATTGAACTTCTAAAAACAGGATCTAAAGTGATCAGCTATAGGATATGTAATATAATGTATGAATTTGACAGATCATCACTCAACCTAGGTTTTGAAAAGTATTACTTTTTGTAAAATTAGCTTAGAATACATTATTTTTTTGTTTTGGAATAAGTATATTTAACTGTGCTTAATGTTTATTCCTGGCTCTGCACTCAGATATCATTCCTGGCTCTGCACTCAGATATCAGGAGGAATTCATGGGGTCATATGTGGGATTGATGATCAAATACTTGTAGGTCACATTCAAGGCAAGTGCCCAGCCTGCTGTACTATCTCTGGTCCCTGAGGTTATAAACATTTTTTTAACACCCATCACTGTATCACTGTCTACCTGCTCATCATCAATTTGCTCGAGCGGGTACCAGTAACATCTCCATATGTCCTGTCTCATGCTAGTAGAGCCCAAGGGCACCTGCTTGAGGTCTATAATTGTTACTGGTATTTGGCATATCAAATACGACACGGGTAGCTTGCCAGGCTCTGCTGTAGCATACTATTGTAGTCATCTCTAAATCCAGCATTTATTGATGAACCGCGAGGCCGCGGCCGCAAGAGGCCGCGCAAGCCGGGTTGTGATAGGCTAGTCTGCTGGATGGAGTTCTGATGAGGGGGAAGTTCAGATGTGGAAATATCCTTTCAAAATGTGTAGGGCTTTTGCTATTATATGAAGCTCAAAAATTAAAAGGAAACTATGCTTTGTTGTTCTAAATACTATAGGACATTATGTAAGAGTGATTGACTTATGAAACCTTTTCTTTTTTGCAGCATAAATTAAAGCTACTCAGGAGAGCAAGGCTTAAGAACTGATTTTCTAATCTAGTTATCTAGTTGATATTAGAAATATGTAAATTTTTGTCACAAAGACTGGAAAGTTAAAAGGACACTCAACAAACTGTACGTCGACATCCTCACGTAAGTACGATCTGGTTCTCATGACTAATTTTTTTGTTTACTGTAAAACACTGGATACTAGTATCCTGGTGCTGTAAGAGTGATATTGTTAAATATCCAAACCACGGATTCAGCAATACTGAAAAAAGATTCAAACTTCAGTAACCAAACTTAAAAAATGTGCCCCTCGGGGAATGGGCTGGGATGGGGAGGAGACGGGAGGGAACAAGATGGCTCTAGTGACCTGGTGGTATATTGGGGCCGGAATATCGGAGGTCTGAAACGCAACCATGAATAAGCTTGTGCATTACAGTGCTTTGATGGAATTGTAAAATAAATCGTGATCTACATCCTATAAAACCAAGAGAAACACTGATTTCTCCTTAATAACTTTTGGGAAATTTGTCAGAAAGTTGGAGGTAATTTTATGATAATAAAGTCATTTCTTAGACCTTAACATGAGCCCAGATTGGACTCCTTTTTGAATTCTTTCTGGAATAATACACTCATATTTTATGAAATTTGATTCTTTCCTATTGGAATTTTCCTTGATGCTTTATTCTGCTACATACTGACAAAATGAGATCCAATATTAAACGAAAATACGTTGAACTAAAAGGAAAGTAGAAAATCTCAAGGCTGCTCTACTGTATTTTCTACTGCACTATTTAAAGTCAAAGTGATACTGAATGTTCAACTCTCTACACAATTTTTTAAAGTTCCTATTTTTTAAGTAAAACTTCTTCAGAAAACCTGTTTATATAAGGATTTACAGACTATAAACTTACTCTGCATTGTAGATATTAAGAATTCTGTGTTCTTGTCTCATACAATTATGGGATACACACATTTGGTATTTTGTAAGATATGAAAGCTCTTATAACTTAAAAGCTAGAAATACATATACGATCCTAAAATCTCTCAGCACTAAACAAAAGTGACCATACAAAACTACTATTTTCTTTTTCCTTTCCATGTTTGCTTGATTAAAATACTTTCTCTTAGTGTTTTCTGGACCTAATGTAGTCTTATTCAGATTTTAGCTAAATGTTATATTGGAAAGATCTTCCATGAACAGTGTGATATTTCTCATTCACTTTTGGCATTAAGATCCTGTTTTACTTTTTCTCAAAAAAGCTCTGAAACCTATCTATAATATATTTCACTAAAGTATTACTTACATGTGTGCTTTTATCATTATCTACTACAATGTGGTAAGACAGCTTGGTGAAAACTTTTATTCATAACCTTTCTACCACTGAATAACTATCTACCTACAAAGCATTATTTTGAATGAAACATATTTAATCAAATAAATTACATCTCAAATGATAAGTTTCTTTATAGCTCAAATAAATACAGTACATTTTTACCATAATATTATAGTACAAAATTCTTTGTGAAGTTGGCTCTTCATTTTAAAATTTTTTCCAGGGATTTTGCTTTTTGAATTACTGAGGGATTGCTATGAAAATATTCTAATAGTTATGATTCTGTGATCCATAGTTTTGGCACCTTGTTTCTCTATTGATGTAAACTTTTTGATATTCTAAAAATTTAACTTATTTCTGGGAATGGCAAACATTTAAACATGTCATTGCCAGAAATAGATGAATATGGTACTTCTAAGAAAGACTATGCATAGTACAGCTGTGAAAAATTACTGTTTGCATGAACTTCAAAAACTTTCTAGTTCATTCAAAAGTCTTCAAAACTTTCCAGCTCATTTGCCAAAGTTGCAAGGCACGAGCTTCAGGCGATCAATGCTAATATCCAAACTTGTAAAGCAGTACAGAGAAGCGATAAAAGAAGACCTCAAAGAGAGAAGAGCAGAAATACTGGAAGATGCAGCAGAAGCCAGGAAAAGCATGTGCAATGCTTGCCTGTCCTTCGCCAACTATAAGACCAAGATTACTGCCCTCTGACATCCTGATGGATCTATCACATATTCCAGAAAGGCAATGGAAAAGATTATCCATGATTTCTACTCAGATCTCTTTGATAGCCACGTCTACCTGCCCACATACCAAATTCAACAGGATGGATATGTCATTCCCAACGTTCTCCATTCTGAAATCTGACATGCCATTAAGTCAGCAATGAATGGAACAGCACGAAGCCCAGACAAAGTCAGACATGAACACATGAAGAATAGCCATCAGTACTCATCAAACACTGGCTCGGATCTTCACATGCTACCTGTCCGAATGCAAGGTGCCCTCCCAATGGAAAACCAACAGGACAGTTCCACTGTTCAAGAAGGGAGACGTTCACAACATTGACAACTATTGACCCATCTGCCTGTTGTTCATCATCTACAAAGCTGTTCACTCAAGTCATCCTGAACAGGATTGGCAGAACACTAGATGAAGGACAACCATGTGAGCAAGCTGGCCTCCCCAAAGGATTCAGCACAATACACCATAACCACACAGTAACCAAGCTCATGGAAGTTTGTAGGGAGTTCAAGATGCCGCTCTGTCTCCCTTTATTGATTTAAAGAAAGCCTTTGATTCTGTGGAGACTGAAGCGGTCATTGAAGCCCTAGCCAATACATCAAGATCTTTTGTGAGCTGTATTATGGATTCACCACCAAGATCTCACCATTCTACAAGAAAGTGATTATTGATGTCAAAAGAGGGCTTGGCAGGTTGATGCCATTTCATGGAAACTCTTCAGCGCCACCCTTGAGAACATCATGTGATAATTAGAATTGGAAGAAATGGGAGTGAAGATATATGGTAGGCAACTACAACGCCTCTGCTTCACTGATGACATCGTTCTAGTAACACCAAACATTAGCCAGCAGCACAAATGCTGCCGACTTTAACTGAGAATGTGGAAAGATAGGTCTACAGCTAAATCTCACCAAAACTATGTTCATGAGAAATGAACTAGTTCCAGAGGCTCCATTCACTTTCAATGGAACAAACATCTCTGAATGCAGCAGTTATGTGTACCTATGTAGAGAAGTCAACATGATAACTGACCTAAAACCTGAGCTGCGCAGGAGGAAGAGAGCAGCATGGAATGCCTTCAAAAACATCGAAAAAATCATGAAAAGATAATACCTCCGGCTCAGATGTACATCTCTCTGACTCCACCATTACATCTCTTTGGCTCCAACATTCTCCCTGCATTAACATATGCCTCAGAGACCTGGGCCCTAGGAAAGCAGGATGAGAATGCTATTCGGGTCTCCCAATGAGGAATTGAAAGAGATATTCTTGGAATATCACACCTCACTCAAGTGAGAGAAGGAATTCAGAGTTCCGACCTCCACTGCTCTTCCAGAATCAGGGATGCTGTCTCATTGGCCAAGTTATCAAAAATCAGATGGGCTGGACATGTAATGCGATTTGGAGAGGGCCGCTGGACTAGAGTTGTTACTGAGTGGATTCCACGGATGTCAAAAGATCACGTGGCCGCCCACCTACAAGATGGTCAGACTTCTTCGTCAAGACCCCGAACTAATGGTTTGGGCCCTTTGTATTCCTGAAGCAAGCAGATGCCATTGGGGTACACTGGCATGTGATAGGGTCAACTAGAGCTCGCTAAAGCAAATCGATGAATAACGGGATGTCAATGATCAAGTGATCAAGGTATTTCTGGCAATACTTAGCCCTGCCCTATAGAACTGATGGTTCAATGCTAACGTGATGATGGAGCTCCTATGTGTTTGGCAACCAGGACACTCAATAGTGCTGGTGTGGAGCAGGTAGTGCCAGGGATTGAATGAAAACTTGAACTTTTTAGGCAATGAGATCTTGAACAGTTTAGGCAATTGCTTCACTGTTTTCAGTGATCCCACTGGAACCAAGTCTAACAGCTATTACTATATAGCAAAATATCAACTGATGAAAAAATTCTACCACAATGATATTAATATGTAGCTATAATTAAAATTTATACATATATTTTATTTTAATGCAATGGTACTTTATATACCTGTGCTACATTTTCTTTGTATTGTGCAATTTAGAAGCTGAATTTACATCTACAGGTAAATAGCTGTATTAAACCTAAAATGGCAGATGAAAATTTTTTAATTACTCAGATAGCAGTGACTTTGGATATGAGTCAGTAACAGAGAGAAATGGCCTATTTGATAAAGTATCGTAGATTCTTCCCCTTCCGTAATGTTACATATGCCTGCAAGCTTGGTTCACCCCATCACCCTTCTCTTTGTGACATAAAACACACTGACAAGTTAAGGGACTGATGCTCCTATGCTCCTATAAAATGTCCCAAAACCCTGCTTACCATTATTAATAGCAAATGATTCCTTTTTGAAATAAAAAAAGAATGTCAGACGATTATTGGCTACTCTTGTCCTTTCAGTATTCTTTTTAGAAAGATGGTTTTTCAGGGCAGGTAATTAATTAAAGGGCTTGAGTTTTTACCCTTTCATAAAACATACCAGAGAAAACTTCAATGAGCAATTCTCTGGAAGATTATGAATTAGTGTCACTTTTACACTTTTACATTTATAAATCATATTTCAGGTAATAAGGTAATATTATAATTTAAGCAAGAATTAAGCAGTAATTATGAGGCCTATAAAGTAGCTAGATCTAATAAAAATCGTTCTTTTGACCTAGGACCTTAAGCCATTCTAAAGTAAAAATGTTAATCACCTTTCAATTAATTTATATGATAAAAAAAGTTTTATTATAGAAACTGGAAAGTTGGACATGCTTTTTTTTCGCTAGTTTATTTTCTCCCAATCCATACAATCCTATTTTTCTTTCCTTCTTAAATGTCTATAATTAAGGTAAAAATAAATGATTACAGCATCATTTATGATTCTTTCATTAATAAAACCCATGACATAAAAATACAGTAAAATGAAGCTTTGAATATGATTAAGAGAATAAAGAAGAATATGCTACATCTACCTTCTCTTATTACGGCCATTTGTTTTCATGTGCTGCTCTTCACAATCAATCAGTAAGTTGGATGGAAGCCTTTAAATGACACATAAGAACTATTATGAAACTGACAGCATTAGAATAAATAAGTCCTGCTCAATAAAAAAAAGCTGTTCAGGTGTGCTGGAAAATACTATTCCACTAAATAGGGGTGTATAATATATTATCATCAAATATATAAACTGTAGTATATATCACAAACATGATGTTTATAATTATTTTCAGTGCAGAACACTGAAATATTAAAATTTTTTAATTAATAAATATGCTCAATGTCATCATAAATCTATTACCTTGTTTAGAATTTCTCCACTGGATTTTTAAATAGTGTAATAAAAAGTAAAAAGTAATATAAATAAAATGATTCCATAATTTAAATGGTTTATTAAACAATAGTTCAAAATTTTATTCAAATTATCAAACTTTAGGGTGTTAAATGAATGCATAGCACATTTTAAGATTTTGAAAAGTGTCTACATTTGTATGCTAAATTTTAACACAAAATTTAATGACAGGCATCAGTACAGAAGAATCATATTCAGTATTGATAGAGGGAGCATGGTGTTTATAGGGAGATGAAACAATGCTTGTATTTTTATTATTTTTATTTAGGCCCTATATTGTGATACTGTTTATGATAGTGTTTCATGTATGCAATGTTCCAACACCACCTGGTTCACCAGAATATCTATTTCCTTCACTGTCTCAGTGTCTTCTCCATAATAAATCCTTTCACTCAAAACATCCACCCATAACAAGCTCAGTTCTATAGCCTGGTTTCCAGGTTCAGCCTCAGTGTCTCAGAGCAGTTCTCCTTTGGACATTTGTTACTCCTGCACTATTTTGTGTTTTTAAATGTCCCATATTCTCTATCTGTCATTTCATTCTGACAAATTTCATTCAGCATGAAAATCTCCAGATTCATCTAAGCAGCATTAAATTGTATGATTTCAACTTTTCTTATCTCTGAGTAGTCTGCCACTATGTCTATATGTTAGTTTCTTTATATAGTCACCAGTTCATGGGTATTTGAGTTGTTTCCAGATTCTGGCTATTATAAATAGTGCTACATTGAACATAAGGGTACAGATGACTTTTCAGAACAGAGCTGCAGTCTTGAGGGTAGATGCTGAGAAGTGTAATTGCTGTATATCTCAGTTTCACTTTTTTTCTTTTTTTTTCAGTTTTTTTTAAGTATTTTATTATACCATCGTGACATATACAAATTAAAAGATATACAGTTAAAAAGTTCATATTTGGGTTTTTGGTCATACAGTGTTCTAGCACCCGTCCCTCCACCAGTGCCCATCTCCCACCACCAATGTCCCTTGTTCCTCGCCCCTTCCCCAGCCCCCTCCATGGCAGGTTCTTTATTTCTTTCCCTTTCTCTCTCTTTCTCTTTTCCTTCCCTTCCAGACTATGGATTACAGAACATACATTAAGAGGTTGGCATGTGTATCCTTTTGCCTCTATTTAATGCTCAGTTCTAGGTTGGCATTAGTACCCTCAAAAATTATTAGCACACTGTTCCATTTTCTGTCTTACCTAATCTCTGACTCCCACACGTTTAGTTTCACTTTTTTCTGAACAATGTCTATAATGTTTTTCAAGAAGGTTGATCTAGTCAACATGTCCACCAATCATGAATAAATGATCCATTTTTCTTATACCCATGCCAATGCTGTTTTTGTTGTAGTTCTTTTTTTGGTGTGTGCCAGTCTAACTTGTATGAACAAAGAGTGAAACTGATCATCTTTCTGAAAGTCATCGTTAAATAAACTTTCCTTATTGTTTTTTTTAATTTTTTATTATACCACTGTGAAACATACAATTACAAAGGTGTTCATAATTGGTTCTTGGTAATACAGTATACCAGCACCCATCCCTCCACCAGTGCCCCATTTCCACCACTAGTGTACCCCACCCCCTCCCGACCACCCCCATGCTGCCTTAATAGCAGGTACCCCAGTTTCCTCTCTTTCTCTCTCTGTCTCTCTCTGTCTCTGCATCTCTCTCCCTCTTATTTTACACATTGTGGGTAGCCCTGCAGATATTTAGAGTTTATCACTTAAGTCTCTTTGTGTATATTCAATGGTGAGTTTTAATCTGCCATTACCATTTCCCACATTTAGTAAAACACTGGTATCTATTTATGTCGTATTAATGAATGCAGTCAATCTATATTTGTCCTTTTCCTTCTGACTAATTTCACTCAGCATGATAGTCTCCATGTCCATCCATTTGCAGGTAAATTTCATCTTTTCTGACAGCCACATAGTATTCCATAGTGTAGATGAACCACAGTTTCTTTAGCCAGTCCTCTGTTCTCTGGCATTTAGGTTGTTTCCAGATTCTAGCTATAGTGAATAGCACAGAGATGAATAAAGGAGTACAGATAGTGTTTCTGCTATGTGTTTTTCGGTCTCTCGGTATATTCCCAGGAGTGCTACTGCTGGAACAAATGGGAGCTCAATATCTAGTTTTCGGAGGAATGCCCATATTGTTTTCCAAAAGGGCTGGACCAGTCGGCACTCCCACCAACGTGGATGAGAGTCCCTTTTTTCCCACATCCACGCCAGCACCGGTTGTTCTTGCTGTTTTGGATGTGTGCCAGTCTCTGTGGTATGAGATGGTACCTCATTGTTGTTTTGATTTGCATCTCCCTGCTGATTAAAGATGAAGAGCACTTTTTCATATGCCTATTGGCCATTCGAATTTCTTCTTTTTTGGAAGCTTCTGTTCATTTCTTCTTCCCATTTTTTGATGGGGTTGGCTGTTTTTTTTCTTGTGGAGTGCTACCAGTGCCTGATATATCCTGGATATTAACCCCTTGTCAGATGGGTGTTGGGTGAATATTCTTTCCCAGTCTGTGGATTGTCTTTGTATCTTGGTCACCATTTCTTTTGAGGTGCAGAAGCTTTTTAGTTTTATATAATCCCATTTGTTTATCTTTGCTTCCATTTGTTTGGTCAGTGGTGTGTTGTCTTTAAAGATACTTTTTGTTTCGATGTCGTAGAGTGTTTCTCCTATTTTTTCTTCGATGTACCTTATAGATTCATGTCTGATGTTGAGATATAGAAACCATTTTGATCTGACTTTTGTGCATGGCGTTAGAAGGAGGTCTATTTCATTTTTTTACATGTAGCTGCCCAGTTTTCCCAGCACCATTTGTTGAAGAGGCTTTCTTTGCTCCACTTAATATTTTTTTGCTCCTTTATCAAAGATTTAGTGGTTGTATATTTGAGAATGTGTTTCAGGATACTCAGTTCTATTCCTTAGGTCTACAAGTCTGTCTCTATACCAATACTACACTGTCTTAATTACAACTGTTCTGTAGTAGAGCTTGAGGTTGGGGAAAGTGATACCTCCCATCTTCATTTTCCCAAGGATTGCTATTCGTGGGTGTTTATTATTCCATACAAATTTCAGGAGTGTTTGTTCAATTTCTTTGAAGAACATCATGGGCATCTTTATAGGGACCGCATTGAATCTGTATAAAGCTCTAGGGAGTATTACCATTTTGATAATGTTAATCCTTCCGATCCATGAGCAGGGAATATGTCTCCATTTCCTCAGGTCATCCTTTATTTCCTGAAGTAACGTTTTATAGTTTTTTTTTGTAGAGATCCTTTACATTCTTTGTCAAACTGATTCCTAGGTATTTGATTTTCTGCGGCACAATTGTGAATGGTATAGTTTCTTTTAATGTCCCTTTCTTCTCTTTCGCTGTTTGATATAGCAAGGCCATTGAATTTTGGGTATTGATTTTGTACCCTGCTACTCTGCTATAGGAATGTATTATTTCTAGGAGCCTCTTGGTAGAGAGTTTTGGTTTTCCAGGTATAATATCAGGTCATCTGCAAATAGTGATAACTTGGCTTCTTTCCTTCCTATCTGGATGCCCTTAATGTCTTTTTTCTTCCCTGATTGCTATGGCAAGTACTTTCAATAATATATTGAATAGAAGTGGTGAGAGTGGGCAGCCTTGTCTTGTCCCTGATCTTAAGGAGAAGGGTTTCAGTTTTTCCCCATTGAGAATGATGCTTGCTGTGGGCTTGTAGTAGATGGCCTGGATTATCTTGAGGAAGGTTCCTTCAATCCCCATTTTACGGAGAGCTTTCATCATGAACAGGTGTTGAATCTTGTCAAATGCCTTCTCTGCATCTATTGATATAATCATATGGTTTTTATTTTTCTTTTTGTTGATATGATGTATTATGTTGATTGACTTGCGGATGTTGAACCATCCTTGCATTCCCGGGATGAATCCCACCTGGTCATGGTGTATAATCTTTTTGTTGACTCTTTGGATTCTATTTGCTAGTATTTTGTTGAAGATCTTAGCATCTGTATTCATCAGGGAGATTGGTCTGTAGTTTTCCTTTTTTGTGACATCTTTGTCTGCTTTGGGTATCAGGGTGATATGTGCCTCATAAAAGCTACTTGGGAGTGTTTCTGTTTCTTCAGTTTGTTGGAAGAGCTTAAAAGAATTTGGAGTAGGTCCTCTTTAAAGGTTTTGTAGAATTCACTGGTGAATCCATCTGGACCTGGGCTTTTGTGTTTGGGGAGACTTTTGATTACCGATTCTATTTCCTCGATGGAGATAGGTTTGTTTAGGTATTCCAAATCTTCTTGTTGCAGACTTGGGAAGCTATAGGAATTCAGGAATTTGTCCATTTCTTCTAGGTTCTCTTGTTTTGTGGTGTACAGGCTCTCATAGTAATCTCTGATGATCTTTTGAATTTCTGTGTTTTCTGTTGTGATGTCCCCGTTTTCATTTCTGATCCTATTTATCTGGGTTCTCTCTTTTCCTTTTCTTACAAGTCTTGCAAGTGGTTTGTCAATCTTGTTTATTTTTTCAAAGAACCAGCTTTTGGTTTTGTTGATCTTCTGGATTGTTTTTTGACATTTCATCTCATTGATTTCTGCTCTAAGTTTTATTATTTCTTTCTTTCTGCTTGGGTTGGGTTCCTTTTTTTTGATCACTCTCTAAGATCTTAAGTTGTGAAGTCAGACTATTTATGATGGCCTTTTCTTCTTTTCTGATTAATGCTTGAAGAGCTATGAACTTGCCTCTTAACACGTCTTTTGCTGTATCCCACAAGATCTGGTAATTCATGTCTTCAGTCTCATTTGTTTCCAGGAATCTTTGAATTTCCTCTTTGATTTCTTTTATGACTTGCTGGTTGTTCAGCAGTGAGCTGTTCAGTTTCCAGGTACTTGGTATTTGTCTCCGTTTTTGTGTACAATTAACTTCTATTTTCATTGCCTCATGGTCTGAAAAAATAGTTGGCACAATTTCTATCTTCTTGATTTTATGGAGGTATGATTTATGGCTCAGTATGTGATCTCTTTTGGAGGATGTTCCATGTGCACTGGAGAAGAAAGTGTATTCAGCTTTTTGGAGATGAAATGCCCTGTATAAATCTACCAGCCCTCTTTCTTCCATCTGTTCTTTAAGGGCCAGTATTTCCTTGGTAAGTTTCAATCTTGTTGATCTATCCAGGGTTGATAGAGCAGTGTTGAAGTCTCCAACTACGATTGTGTTGCTGTCAATGTCTTCTTTGAAGTCTATTATAGTTGTTTTAGGTATTTTGCTGGCCCCTCGTTGCGTGCATATATGTTTAATAGCATGTTTTTTTCCTGATATATGCATCCCTTGACTATTAAAAAGTGACCTTCACTATCCCTTCTGACCTTCTTCAGCCTGAAGTCTATGTTGTCAGATACCAGTATGGCTACCCCAGCCTTTTTGGATGGGTTGTTTGAATGAAGGATTGTTTTCCAGCCTTTTTATTTTGAGCCTGTCTTTGCTCCGATTGTTCAGGTGTGTTTCTTGAAGGCAGCAGAATGTTGGATTCAATTTTTTTGATCCATTGTGCCACTCTGTGTCTCTTAACTGGTGCATTTAGACCGTTGACATTGAGAGAGATTATTGTCATGGAATTTTGTGCCATCTTTCTGAATAGGTTGGTTGTTCTTTTGGGTTATGTCCCGTCTTATAGTAGATCTTTCAGTCCTTCTTTTAAGGTTGGTTTTGATTTTACAAAGTTCCTAAGCTGTTGTTTATCCAATAAGTTGTATATCAGTTCTTCAAATCTGAGTTAGAGTTTAGCCGGATAAAGAATTCTTGCTGAGGCATTCATTTCATTAACTTTTTTTACTATATCCCACCACTACCTTCGGGCTTGGAGGGTGTCTTCTGAGAAGTCTGCTGAAAGTTGAATGGATGCTCCCTTTGTACACAATTTCCTTCTTTTGATCTTGCTGCCTGAAGAATTCTGTCTCTGTCTATGGAATCCATTACTTTGACTAGGATGTGTCTTGGGGTCTTTCTATTGGGGTCTCTTCTTGCTGGTACACGCGTCGGGCTTCTTGGATCTGGATGCCTTCGTCCTTTAACTCGGGGAACTTTTCAGCCAGGATGTTTTTTACTGTTTTAATTTCCTTGGTGTTACTTTCCTGTCCCTCTTGGACTCTGATGATTCTTATGTTGTTCCGCCTGGCTTCATCCCATTGTTCTCTGTTCCATTGCTGATCCATTTTCCTGTCTTTTTCCATCTTATGTAGATCTCTGAGTGCTTTCTGCAGCTCATCTTCAGTCTCACTGATTCTTTCTTCCGCTGCTGTCATCCTACTGTTGAGAGGCCCCGGTTGTGTTTTTTATTTCGTCTACTGAGTTTTTTAAGCAATGATATTTCTATTTGCATGGTTCTCATTACTGCTCTCATTTCCTCCCGTAGTTTATTGACAGCCCTTTCAACTGCTTCATTTATGTTCTCCTGTATTTTATTGGACATCTGTTCAATTTTTCGTTGAGCTCCTTAAACATCCTACCAATTTCTTCTCTAATTTCATGTCAGAGAGATCATGCACATCTGTATTCTTTTTTGAGTCTTCAGGGTCGATTCCTTCATCTGTTCTTCGAGCTGGGTATCTGTGTTGTTTCCCCATGGTGTTGTGGTGTTCAGGGATAGATTCCTCTGGTGTACTGTTTCTTTTTTCTTGAGAATATTACCTTCCCTTGGTGTTGAATTTCCTAGTTTTTCTATTAATAATTAATAAGCGGTTACCTGAGGTGGAGTCAGGCCGGTGTGAGAGTTCAAAATGACCTCATATTGTTAATGTAGTGAAAACTGTTATAAAATCTTGCATACAAAGAAGTTCTTTTTTTAAAACATATTTTGATGACTTGACTCACATCTGATATAATAATTTGACACCATGTACAAAGCTCAGAAACAAAAAGCTAAAATGCCATGGAAAACATGGTGAGGAAATGAAGAGAAATTTAGCAGACATTTATATAGAGAAATCATCTGGACATCCAATGATGATATGAGGTAGTATTTATGATAACTTATTACCAGATAACTACAAATTAAAGAGATAATATAATACAATACAATCTCAGATATAAGAATGGCTTATATATGATTGGTAACAACCAGTGTTGGCAGAGATATAGGAAATAGACCCTCATTCACTATCCATGCATAAAACCTCTAGTTCAGCCTTTATGGAATGTATGGATATTACCTAGAAGTGTAAAAGTACAATTCTCAAATGATGCAGTAATTCAAATCTTGTAATACATGTGGCTGAAAACACAAAACAATTTGAAAAAAATACATGAAAATCCCTATTTTCATGTCAGAGAATACTACAGAATGACCAAGTATAGCACAATAGTAAAAAAAAAAACTGTGTAGTAAGAGACAGAGATAAAGAAATTATAGTATAAATACACAATGAAATTCTACATAGCTAACAAAAGATTAAGCCATGCAGTTCACTGAAACTTGGATGAAATAGGATGATATCATGGTTAGTAAAATAAACTGAGTGAAAAGGGAAAATAATGAATTATTGTAGTAATATATAAACAAAAGGCAGTAGGGTAGACAATATTGAATGAAAATAAGCCATTTTCTCTGGATCACAAAACAGAGTACAAACTAAGAGTGGAGATACATGGACCAAATGATGAACCCAACTACAAGTAACAAAGATATTAGTACCATGTGTTAGCAACTTTGAAGTTGGTAGGGTGAGATAACTATATAGATCAATAACATAAATGATAAAACTAAACTATTGTTACCATAAATATTCTACCCACCCCTCTGAGAGAGCCCCAAAGAGTAATGAGAATATAGCGCCCGCATGGCAGAGCCTGGCAAGCTGCCGATGCATGTTCGATATGCCAAATCCAGTAACAGAAATGTTTATTTTCCTGACCCTGAAAGAGCCCTTAATATGGCAGCAGTAAGAAAGGCAAACAAGCAGTGCCTGATAAAATTTCATGGCCATCCTAGGCTGCCAAAACGAAGAAGGACTGTCTGTACATTCAATGTCACGTACACTGGCATCGGAAGCATATATTGAGGATCTGATGCTGCAAGCGCAAAAGATCAAGTACAACATCATTGGTCTGACTGAGACAAGGGAGGCGCCAGTTGCATCATGCTGTATTTGACACCGGAGAAAAATTTTTCCTTGGAACATGCGAGGAAAGAGGCATCAGTGGCGTTGGTGTCCTTGTCAACACGAACATGGCCATAAACACTTGAATGCCTAACAAACCAAATAGGACGATTATACTTGAAGAGATGTGGCCCACTGCCAGCAATTTCTATCTTCATTGTCTACGCACCAACATCCACATACAAAGAAGATGAAATTGAGAAATTCTACATGGAATTGGAGGAGTTTTTTAAAAAGATCACACCTTCTACAAGATCATAGTCGGGTGATTTTAATGCCAAGATAGGACCAAGAAGATCAGCTGAAGAACTCCATATCGGGACCCATGGCCTAAAATGGAATGAACAGGGTGAGAGACTATCTGAGTTCATCATGTCCACCAAGACCATTCATGGGAACTCACAGTTCCAGAAAAGCCGAAGCGAAATGTTGGACATGGGAATCTCCTGGCAGACAGTTCCGCTATGAAATTGACCACATCATCTTCAATCAACAGTTTTGTCTGACCGATGTAGCTGTCGTCCCCAAATTACAATCAGGATCAGACCACCGTCTCCTTGCAAAAATTCTACTTCCCATGCGGGGAGAAAAGGCTGCAAAGTTTAAGAAGAGAACTCCCAGAACGACCACCAAATGGGAACTCTTTGGCACCATTGCAGCAACATGGGAAGATACCATCATTGACGACATTGATGAAGAATACAACCGACTGGATCAGCACCTCCATGATTGTGCGAAGAATGCCAAGAGAGAGAAAGACACAAAAGAATGCCTGTCTTCAGAAAATCTCGAGCTCATTCGCCAATGTGGCAAGGCGCAAGCCTCAGGAGACCAAATGCTAACGTCCAGCTTGCTAAACAGTGCAGAGAGGCGATAAAAGCAGACCTCAAAGACAGAAGAGCAGAAATACTGGAAGATGCAGCAGAAGCCAGGAAAAGCATTCGCACTACCAGCCTGTCCTTCGCCATATAAGACCAAGATGACTGCCCTCCGATGCCCTGATGGATCTATCACATCTTTCAGAAAGGCAATGGAGAAGATTACCCAGGACTTCTACTCAAATCTCTTTGATAGCCACATCCACCTGCCCACATACCAAATTCTACAGGATGGATATGTCAGTCCCAACGTTCTCCCTTCTGAAATCTGACATGCCATCTCGTCTGTAAAGAAGGGAACAGCACCAGGCTCAGACAAAGTCAGACCCAAACACCTGAAGAATCTGCCGTCGGTACTCATCAATACACTAGCTCGGCTCTTCAAACGCTACCTGTCCGAATGCAAGGTGCCCTCCCAATGGAAAACCAGCAGGACAGTTCTACTGTTCAAGAAGGGAGACATTCACGACATCGGCAACTATCGCCCCATCTGCCTGTTGTCTGTCATCTATAAGCTGTTTACACGAGTCATCCTGAACAGGATTAGCAGAACACTAGATGAAGGGCAACCATGCGAGCAAGCAGGCTTCCGGAAAGGATTCAGCACAATTGACCATATCCACACAGTAACCAAGCTCATTGAGGTTTGTAGGGAGTACAAGATGCCGCTCTGTCTCACGTTCATTGATTTAAAGAAAGCCTTTGATTCTGTGGAGACTGAAGCAGTCATTGAAGCCCTAGCCAAACAGGGTGTTCAAACCCAATACATCAAGATCCATCGTGAGCTGTATTACGGATTCACCACGAGGAACTCACCATTCTACAAAGAAGTGATCATTAACGTGAAAAGAGGGGTTCGACAGGGTGATACCATTTCACCAAAACTCTTCAGTGCCACCCTCGAGAACATCATGTGACAATTAGAATGGGATAGAATGGGAGTGAAGATAGATGGTCGGCAAGTACACCACCTCCGCTTCACTGATGACATCGTTCTAATAACACCAAACATTAGCCAAGCGGCACAAATGCTGGCTGATTTCGACCGAGAATATGCAAAGATAGGTCTACAGCTGAATCTAAAGAAAACAATGTTCAAGAAGAATGAACTAGTTCCCGAGGCCCCATTCACTCTCAATGGAACAAACATCTCTGAATGCAGCAGTTATGTGTACCTAGGTCGAGAAATCAACATGAAGAACGACCTAAAACCTGAGCTGCGCAGGAGGAAGAGAGAGGCATGGAATGCCTTCAAAGGCATTGAAGAAATAGCTAAAAGGACAAAGAACCTCCGGCTCAGGGCACATCTCTTTGACTCCACCGTTCTCCCTGCATTAACATATGCCTCAGAGACCTGGGCCCTACGAAAGCAGGATGAGAATGCTATTCCGGTCTCCCAGAGAGGAATTGGAAGAGCTATGCTTGGAATATCACACCTCACTCAAGTGAGAGAAGGAATCGGAGATCTGACCTTCATCGCTATTCCAGAATCAGGGATGCTGTCTTGTTTGCCAAGGCATCGAAAATCAGATGGGCTGGACATGTGATGCGATTTGGAGATAACCGCTGGACTAGAGCCATTACTGACTGGATCCCACGGGATGTCAAAAGATCACTTGTCCGCCCACCTACAAGATGGTGAGACTTCCTTGTCAAGACCCTGAAGGAACGGTTTGAGGCTCTTCATATTCCTGAATCAACCAGATGCCATTGGGCTACATTGGCACGTGATAGGGTCCAATGGAAATGTTACTGGTGCCTGCTCGAGCAAATCGATGAATAACGAGATTCAAGTGATCAAGTGATCAAACTATTGTAATCATGCTAACAAAATGATTATAAAAGTAATTAATTGCACAAACATCTTATTAATAAAATACTATAGCTTTATTCCATTTCTTCTTAGTTTACTCATTTTTTTTCTCAAGTACTCAGTCTCTCATCAGAACTCCACCCAGTGAAGAGCTGATCACAACTCTGCTTATTGAGACCCACCCTGCAGCAGTTTTTTTTCAAGTCTGGCCCATGTATGCTAATCCAGATACTCACAGACATGGGGGCAGAGCTGCTACTGGCTCTCCCTGTGCCCAGCCACTCATGAGGTACCCAGAAGGGATGGTGGGTTCTAGCTTTAGCCCACCTCCCCAGCAGAGCCTTGCAACAAGCCAGACGACCCCCCCACTCCATGAGGGTCGCCGTTTTCCACATTCGGACTCCCCTCTGGTCAGAACTCCACCCAGCAGAAGATCTGATCACAGCCTGGCTCATCGAGACCCACCCTGCAGCAGTCTTTTTCAAGTCCAGCCCAGGTATGCTGATCCAGAGACTCACAGACATAGAGCAGAGCTACTACCAGCTCTCCCTGTGCCCAGCCACTCATGAGGCTCTGGCGAGGATGGCGGGGGTTTTAGCTCTGGCCCGCCATCCCAGCAGAGCCTCGCAAAAGCCAGACGATGCCCCTACTCCATGAAGGTCACCATTTTTCACATCCGACTTCCCTCTTGTCAGAACTCCACCCAGCAGAGCTGATCACAACTCGATTGCTCGGCTGCCTGCAGCCTTGCAGTTCATCAATACATGTTTGAGATCAGAGGTGACTATAAGAGTATGCCACCCGCACAGCAGAGCCTGGCAAGCAACCCATGTTGTATTTGATATGCTAACTACTAGTAACTATTATAGACCTCATTCTCATGACCTGACAGAATGGTTTGAAGCTCTTTATGTTCCTGGAGCAAGTAGATACCCTTGGGCTCTACTAGCATGAGACAGGACATATGGAGATGTTACTGGTGTCTGCTTGAACAAATCGATGATGAACGGGAAGACAGTAACAGTGACAGTGACTCAATCTTTGACTCTTAAGTGTTATCTTTGCACTTAAAGGATTCACTCATTGTTGCCTTCATTTTATATCTCAACCTCTTACCAAATATATGTACAAGCACTTGAAAATTTTTTATTTCATCTAAGAATCAGGACACAGGTACACCCAGAATCAATCAAAATATCCATCTAATATTAACTACATGTTGAGCATCCTGTTACTGAAAGCAAAATGAGGTAAGAATTTGAAGGAGAGATTTTACTTGAATTTCTTGTTTTCAATATGCTGTTACATGCTACACTCACTGTATGCCGTAACTAGCCATTTCGTATATGTGCTATGCTACATGTTTACAAGTAAAAATAAAAGTAATTGTAGTACATCCTTCATTTTTGTTTTTTTTTGGGTCACACCTGGAGATGATCAGGGGTTACTCCCACCTCTTCACTCAGGAATTACTCCTGGCAGTGCTCAGGGGACCATGTGGGATGCTGGGAATCGAATCCGGGTCAGCCACATGCAAGGCAAATGCCCTACCGGCTGTGCTATCACTCCAGCCCCTGTAGTACATCTTTTTTGAAACAAATTTTGGCTATTAAACTTGAATAAATGTTGAGGCTTTTCTCCATCTATAATGTTCTCTGCTGACATGAGGAAACACATCCCTTTTCCTCATGGGAAACACATATAGACTGAGAATATTAACAATATCAAAATGGTAATATTCCCCAAAGTATTCTATAGATTCAATACAGTCCCTATTAAGGAAACCCATGCCATTTTTCAAAGAAATAGAGCAAGCACTCCCTGAAATTCATATGGTGCATTAAACTACCACAAATAACTAAAGCAATCCTTGGGGAAAAGAAGATGGGAGGGTTACCTTCCCCAATTTCAAACTGTTCTACAAAGCAGGAATGATAAAAATATCATGGTATTGGGAAGAAGACAGAAACACAGATCAATGGAACAAAGTTGAATATTCTGACAATGACCCTAAAATATATGATTAATTAATATATTCTTCAGATTTTATTATACTACTATATCACTCTATCACTGTCTTCCTGTTCATCATCGATTTGCTCGAGGGGGCACCAGTAACATCTCCATACATCCTGTTACATGCCAGCATAGCCCAAGGGCATCTGCTTGCTCCAGGAACATAAAGAGCCTCAAATCATTCCATCAGGTCATGGGAATGAGGTATATAATTGTTACTGGTATTTGGCATATCAAATACAACATGGGTAGCTTGCCAGGCTCTGCCATGTGGGTGGCATATTTGTGTATAATATATGAAAGTGTTAAATGTATGAAAAATGATTTTGGCGGGGTGGAAATATGGTTCAAGTATCTAGAACAGTTCCTACAGGTACCCTGAGTTTCATCCCTGGCACTCATGCACCCCAGGTATTTATACTACCATGAGATATACAATTACAAAGCTGTTCATAATTGGGTTTCAGTCATATAGTGTTCGAGCACCCATTCCTCCACCAGTGCACATTTCTCACCACCAATGTCCCAAGTTCTCCTCTCCCCACACCCAGATGCATCTATAGCAGGCACTTTTCCTCTTCGATCTCTCTCTTTCTCTCTGTCTCTCTGTCTCTCTGTCTCTCTGTCTCTCTCTCTCTCTTTGTCTTCATTGTGGCTTGCAATTCATACATTTAGGGGTAATCATGTATATCCCTTGCCTAAGTTCAGTGCTCAGTTTTAGTCTGGCAATACCATTTCCAAAAATTATTAGCACACTGGTCCCTTCTCTATCTTACCTAACCCCTGACCCCCACACACTGTGGTAGATTCCAACAAGACTTTCTGGTACATATTTTGCCTGGCCTTGGATATTAGTCTCATACTTTTTTATATCTTACAAATAAATGCAGTCATTCTATACCTGCCCTTTTCCTTCCAACTCATTTCACCCACAATGACACTCCCCATGTCCATCCATTTATAGGCACATTTCATAACTTCATTTTTCCTGATAGCTGCATAGTGTTCCATTATGTAGATGTACCATAGCTTCTTTATCCAGTCGTCTTTACTTGAGCACTCAGATTGTTTCCATACTCTAGCTATTGTGAATAGTGCTGTTATGAATGTAGAAATGCAGATGGATCATCTAATCTTTGATAAAAGAACAAGAAATGTGAAGTAGGTCAAGAAAGCCTCTTCAACAAGTGATGCTGGAAAAACTGGACAGCTACATGCAAAAACTGAACTCAGACCTTTTTCTAATACCAGGCACAAAAATCACATCAAATGGATTAAAGATCTCAATAACAGATATGAATCCATAGATATGTGGAGGAAATTGAGGGCATAACCCTCCATGATAATGAAGCTAAAGGAATAAAGAATGAAACACTAGAGATCAAGCAGGGAGACATAAAGATAATGAAAGGGGACGACATTAACTTAAGACTCTTCTGAACCTCAAAAAAATTGATGACAAAGGCACAAAGATAGTCCACAGACTGAGAAAATATTACCCAATACCCAAATAATAAGAGTTTAATGTCTCAGATTATGTCTAAGATAATGTCTAAAGCATTGAAAAAACTTTATAAGAGAAAAACATACAAGCTCATCAAAATATGAGGAAAATAAACAAATAGAAAACTTCCCTAAAGAAGAAATGTAAACAGCCAAGTGATACTTCAAAAATGCTCTACATCACTGATCATCAGAGAGAAGAAAAAACTGAAAATCAACAATGAAATATCATCTCAGATTATATTGACTGTCACACATCAAAAAGAAAAATAACATCTTTAATCCATTTGATCTGAATTTTGTGCATGGTGTTAGACTGAGGTCCAAATTCAATTTTTTTTTTATGCGTAGCTGACAAGTTTTCCCAGCACCACTTGTTGAAGAGGCTTTCCTTGCTCCATTTTGTACTTTTTGTTCCTTTATCAAAGATTAAATGATCATATATTTGAGGATGTGTGTCAAGATACTCAATTGTATTTGATAATTCCACAGGTCTTGTTGGGTTCTGAGCTGCTAGCCTTAGGGTCCAGCAGGCCCCTAAGGGCAGGACCCAGAAGTGGGCCCTGCCCAGACTGTTACACCCAAAACATCTGTGCTTATCCAAACTAAGGTGAGGCAAAATGTACCTGGTCTTCTAACTTCTGATCACAGGAATATGTAAATCAATGATCTTTATCTTGCAAATGTTACCTTGCAAATGCTAAATCTGTGACTGTTTTCTGTTACAATGGCCCATGAGCTTACAAATGCCCTGTGATGTATGCTTGTATCCCCTACACCCAAATATTGTATAAAAGGCTTAAACTTTGTTCAGTAAATGGAGTACTGCTATCCATAACTCCAGTGTCCTTCTGTTCTTTCCTTTCTCAGCAGCAGTGGCAAGGCAGAGTTTCTCCCAACTCCATCCCTCTCCTTTTTCTGTAGGGATAAAGTCCAGCAAGAGCTAGGTGTTCCTCATTTGGGACGGGGACTACTGGCCAGGGCCCTCGACAAGGTTTGTTTTTAATCCATACCATGCTGTTTTAATTATACCACTTTTTAGTCACTTGATCACTTGAATCCCATTATTCATCGATTTGCTCGAGTGGGCGCCAGTAACATTTCCATTGGACCCTATCACGTGCCAATTTAGCCCAATGGCATCTGGTTGATTCAGGAATATGAAAAGCCTCAAACCGTTCCTTCAGGGTCTTGACAAGGAAGTCTGACCATCTTGTAGGTGGGCGGCCACGTGATCTTTTTGATATCCCGTGGGATCCAGTCGGTAACGGCTCTAGTCCAGCGGTTGTCTCCAAATCGCATTACATGTCCAGCCCATCTGATTTTCGATGCCTTGGCAAACAAGACAGCATCCCTGATTCTGGAATAGCGATGGAGGTCAGAACTCCGGATTCCTTGTCTCACTTGAGTGAGGCGTGATATTCCAAGCATAGCTCTTTTGATTCCTCTCTGGGAGACCGGAATAGCATTCTCATCCTGCTTTCGTAGGGCCCAGGTCTCTGAGGCATATGTTAATGCAGGGAGAACGGTGGAGTCAAAGAGATGTGCCCTGAGCCGGAGGTTCTTTGTCCTTTTAGCTATTTCTTCAATGCCTTTGAAGGCATTCCATGCCTCTCTCTTCCTCCTGTGCAGCTCAGGTTTTAGGTCGTTCTTTATGTTGATTTCTCGACCTAGGTACACATAACTGCTGCATTCAGAGATGTTTGTTCCATTGAGAGTGAATGGGGCCTCTGGAACTAGTTCATTCTTCATGAACATAGTTTTCTTTAGATTCAGCTGTAGACCTATCTTTCCACATTCTCGGTTGAAGTCAGCCAGCATTTGTGCCGCTTGGCTAATGTTTGGTGTTATTAGAACAATGTCATCAGTGAAGCGGAGGTGGTGTACTTGCCGACCATCTATCTTCACTCCCATTCCTTCCCATTCTAATTGTTGCATGATGTTCTCGAGGGTGGCGCTGAAGAGTTTTGGTGAAATGGTATCACCCTGTCGAACCCCTCTTTTCACATTAATGATCACTTCTTTGTAGAATGGTGAGTTCCTCGTGGTGAATCCGTAATACAGCTCACGAAGGATCTTGATGTATTGGGTTTGAACACCCTGTTTCGCTAGGGCTTCGATGACTGCTTCAGTCTCCACAGAATCAAAGGCTTTCTTTAAATCAATGAACGTGAGACAGAGCGGCATCTTGTACTCCCTACAAACCTCAATGAGCTTGGTTACAGTGTGGATATGGTCGATTGTGCTGAATCCTTTCCGGAAGCCTGCTTGCTCGCATGGTTGTCCTACATCTAGTGTTCTGCTAATCCTGTTCAGGATGACTTGTGTAAACAGCTTGTAGATGACAGACAACAGGCAGATGGGGCGATAGTTGCCGATGTCGTGAATGTCTCCCTTCTTGAACAGTAGAACTGTCCTGCTGGTTTTCCATTGGGAGGGCACCTTGCATTCGGACAGGTAGCGTGTGAAGAGCCGAGCTAGTGTATTGATGAGTACCGATGGCAGATTCTTCAGGTGCCTCGGGTCTGACTTTTTCTGGGCCTGGTGCTGTTCCCTTCTTTACGGACTTAATGGCATGTTGGATTTCAGAAGGGAGAACGTTGGGAATGACATATCCATCCTGTGGCATTTGGTATGTGGGCAGGTGAACAGTGCTATCAAAGAGATTTGAGTAGAAGTCATGGATAATCTTCTCCATTGCCTTTCTGGAAGATGTGATAGATCCATCAGGGCGTTGGAGAGCAGTCATCTTGGTCTTATAGTTGGCAAAGGAAAGGCGGGCAGTGCGGATGCTTTTCCCAGCTTCTGCTGCATCTTCCAGTATTTCTGCTCTTCTGTCTTTGAGGTTTTCTTTTATCGCTTCTCTGCACTGTTTAGCAAGCTTGATAAACAGCTAAACCACTTTTTAGTAAAGTTTAAAATTGGGGAAGTTTTACCTCCCATCTTCTTTTCCCCAAGGATTGCTTTAGATATCTGTGGGGGTTTATTATTCCATATAAATTTCAGGACTGTCTGGTCAATTTATTTGAAGAATGTCATGGATATCCTTTAAGGGAGCACATCAAATCTGTATAAAGCTCTACGGAATATTACAGACCTGAATCCATAAAGTACATTGAAGAAAATAGCAGAAAAATCGCCACAACACTGAAGCTAAAGGCATCTTCAAAGATGAAACACCACTAACAAAGTAATTGGAAGAAAGATAAATATATGGGACTGCATGAAACTAAAAAGTTTCTGCACCTCAAAAGAAACTGTAACCAAGATACAAAGACAGTCCACAGAGTGAAAAGAATATTCACCCAATACCATATGATAAGGTGTTAATATCCAGGATATATCAAGCACTGGTAGAATTTTACAAGAAGAAATGAGTCAACTCCATCAAAATTGGGGAGAATAATGAACTGAAACTTCGACAGAGAAGGGTTTTTAATGGCCAAAAGGCATATGAAAAATGCTCATCATCAATAACAGGGAGATGCAAATCAAAACAACAATGAGGTATCATCTCACAGCACAGAGACTGGCGCACATCCAAAAGAGCAATAAGTGGTATTGGCTTGAATTGCGGAGAAGGGGAGTCTCATCCATTATTGGTGGGAATGTCAACCGGTACAGCCTTTTTGGTAGCAATATGGACTTTTTTCCAAAAATTAGAAATTGAGCTTCGTTTTAACCCAGCAATACCACTCACAGAAATATACCCTGGGTGGCCAAAAATACACAACAGAAATACTATCTGCACTTCTATGTTCATAGTAGTACTATTCACTATACCATATTCTGGAAACATCCCAAGTGCCCAAGTGTCCTATTGCCCAAGAATAGTTTCTGATTAAATAAACTGTGTTATATCTATACAATAGAGCTGTATATCTATAAAATGTATATCTTTCTATACATTGCAGCTGATAGGAAAAAAAACGAAGCTATGAAATTCTCTTATAATTGGATGGACCTGGAGAGTATTCTGCTGATTGAATTAAGCTAGAAGGAGAAACTACAATAGAATGAATGACCTCACTTGTGGAATGCAAAAAAATGTAACTAAAACATAAGAACAGTAAAAACAAGGTCCAGAAGGAATGGTTCACAGTTGGAAATCTACCTCAAGTTCTAGGGAAGAAGGCAATTGAGATAAGAAGGTACCAATATGACAGAGATAGTTGGAAATGATTACTCTGGATAAGAAATGCATAGTGTAGGAATAGCCCAGCACATAGAGCATTTGCCTTACTCTCAGTCAACCTGGGTTTGATCCCCAGCATTCCATATGGTCCCATGAGCACCCCAGGAATAAGTCCTGAGCAAAGAGCCAGGAGTAATCCATGAGCGTTGCTGGGTATGTCCCAAAAAACAAAAAAAACAAACAAAACAAACAAAAAAAGAAATGCATGCTGAAAATAGGTAAAGGAACACACATGATAGCTTTTTAGTATCTGTGTTGAAAATCATGCTGCCCAAATGGATAAAAGCAAAGGGAGCGAGCAAGTGAGAGAGATAGAGATTGAGAGAGAGAAAGAGTGAGAGAGAGAGAGAGAGAGAGAGAGAGAGAGAGAGAGAGAACCTGCCATAGAGGCAGGCTGGACATTGGTGGGGACTTGGTAGAGAGATGGATGTTGAAACACTGTATGTCTGAAACCCAACAGGAACAGCTCTGAAACTATGTATCCAAAGGTGATTCAACAAAAATAAATAATTGAAAAATTGAAACTGAATAAATTAGTAGCAATAGTGGAAATAGAACCTAGTCATTACTAAAATTAAACTACATACAGATTTCTATTAAAGTAGTTCCACAGAGATATAATCTTCTAAGAATGAGAGGGATACATAGAAAAATAAATACATGTGCTTCTTGGGTTGTTGGTGAGAGAAGAGTACAACACATGGCAAGCAAGAAAAATATGTTTAAAAATATTTTTATAAATATTTTTTCACTTTCTAAAATATACCTAGTTTTATTATGCCGTTATTACAAATATTAAGTACAGCAATAAATAAGATTCAAAGTTCTCATACTAGTGTGTGGATATAAAACAAAATATGCATTTGTAATATTAAATAACAAACTAAAAGGACTCACTGATAAGCTGGCATTTGAGTGATCAAAAATAAATGAGAATATTTATTTGTTTCTACTTCACGAAAGAATTCCAGAAAGTGCAGCTTTCTCTCTCTGGTAGTACAAGCTGCAGTATAAAAAGAAGTATATAAGTATGCTTGTGAGAGAGAGAGAAAGAGAAAGAGAGAGAGAAAGAGTAAGTGAGAGAGAGAGAACTTTTGGTCTGAAGTCAAGTGAGCTAACAAGGAACAAAGTCGAAGGAAAAATTACAGTGAAAACAGGAGAGATGACTTTAGACTTGCATTTGAAAATATTTGAAGAACCAGGCCAGGGGACTATAAAGTTCTGAGTTGAACTTAACATCTATCTTTTTCTGTCTTAACACTTTTAGCCCAGTTGCATTGTAAATCAGAGTAGAGTAAGAGGGAAATGGGCAAGGAGGCCTAGAGACCAGTGAAATTACTTCTGAAGCTATTCAGGAAACATAACTATGGCTTTTATCAAAATGGTAGTATGAAATGGTAGATTTGATGACAAAAATGCAAAGATCTGAAGATGGGAGACAATCTGACTTGTAGAAATTTGAGAAATATTTCTTAACAAAAAGGATTCTGATGAGTATGATAGAAGCTGGTAGTAGACAATACTGGAAGACTAGAGAAAGAGGCAAAGCCATTTGTTGGAGAATCTTGAACACCATGCTAACTAGTTTATTTAATGGTATTGGGGACCTACTGAGTTATTTTATACATAAGAGTTCAGTAATAACTAAAATACCATGTCTTTAACATCTTGATTTCTTTAAGTCAGAAGCTTGGGTCTGGTTTAACTGAACTGTCTGACCTGGGTCTCACAAGACTGAAATCTGGATTCTGTTGCTCAATAAGAGAACAGCTTTGATTCTGTTTCCTGTTACTAACTCTACTAGAAATTTATGGGGACTCAATTTCTCCGGACAAGCTAAATTAAAATATCCCTCAAAAACTTCCATATGTTTGCCATTATTATTAGTTTACATTTAAAAAATTTATGATTATGTATAGTATAAATGAATATATTGTATATGTGTTTCCTAGAGAAATTACACAAAATTAAATAAGGAAAATAAAATAAAGTATGTCAAATATAGTTAAATACATAGGAGCAGAAGTAAAATGGTACTGTCTAAGGTCTATGAAGAAAAGAGAGTGATTTATTAGTCAAAATGTATATGTTTCAATTACAAAGTACAAGTGAGCCACAAATATTAACTTGACATAAAGTGTAATGATTTCATTTTACAATACTTTGTTGTACAGATAAACATTTTCTAGGCAAGCCCATGTGCCATCACTGTGCAAAAAAATTCTGCCCGGCAAGAAGAAACTTCACCTCACAGAAGGCCTTTGTACATTATTTGCCAGGATTTGTGGAAATTTTTTTTGCTAGCAAATGAGCAAGCCAGCATCAGGATTTGAACATACACTCAGAATGATTGACTCCTCCACAAGTAAGATAGCAGTGGGCATGGTTTACCAAGTGGGTTGTTGTGAATTAGTATCCCTCTATATTCCCTAATATCCACTTCTTGACCTTTTTATACTGGAATTTCACAGGCAGTCTGGCTTATATAGTCACGTTAGGCCAGTAGTCTATTAGCCCCTGGTCCAAGCAACATTATCCACCCCTCCAAACCCTCACCACCCAAACAATAGTAGCAGTGAGCATAAGAAACAATACAACCCTAATTAAAGAGTGGAATAAATTTAGGCCATGACAGAGCCTAGCTAGCTGTCCGATATGTGTTCGATACACCAAAAGCAGTAATAAAACTGTTTATTTTCCTGACCCCGAAAGAGCCCTTAATATGGCAGCAGTAAGAAAGGCGAACAAGCAGTGCCTGATAAAATTTCATGGCCATCCTAGGCTGTCAAAATGAAGAAACACTAAAATGATTGTCTGTAATTTCAATGCATATATGTTGGCATTGGAAGCATATATCGAGGATATGATTATTGCAAGCGCAAAAGATCAAGTACGACAGTATTGGTCTGACTGAGACTAGGCGGCGCCAGTCGAATCACACTGTATTTGACACCGGAGAAGAATTGTTCCTTGGAACATGCGACAAAAAGAGGCATCTGTGCTTTGGTGTCCTTGTCAATATGAAAATGGCCGTCAACATTGATTCATTTGAATGCCTAACAAACCGGATAGGATGACTACACTTGAAGAGATGTGGCCTATTGCCAGCAATTTCTATCTTCATAGATAGTTGTCTATGCACCAACATCCACATATAAGGAAGATGAAATTGAGAAATTCTACATGGAACTGGAGGAGTTCTATTAAAAAGATCACACCTTCTACAAGATCATAGTCAGTGATTTTAATGCCAAGATAGGACTGAGAAGATCAGCTGAAGAGCTCCACATCGGGACCCATTGCCGAGAATGTAACAAACAGGGTGAGAGACTATCTGAGTTCATCATGGCCACCAAGACCATGGATGGGAACTCATAGTTCTAGAAGGCTGAAGCGAAACGTTGGACATGAGAATCTCCTGGTGGACAGTTCCACAATGAAATTGGCCACATCATCTTCAATCGACGGTTTTGTATCACTGATGTTACTGTCATCCTCCAAATTCCAAACAGGATTGGACCACTGTCTCCTTCGTGCAAAATTCTACTTCACACAATGGGGGAGAAAAGGCTTCACAGTTTAAGAAGAGAACTCCCAGAACGACCACCAACTGGGAACTCTTCAGCACCATTGCAGCAACATGGGAAGATACCATCATTGACAACATCAATGAAGAATACAACTGACTGTATTCGATGATTGTGCAAAGAATGCCAAGAGAGAGAAAGAGACAAAAGGATGCCTGTCTTCAAAAACTCTGGAGCTCATTCGCCAACATGGCAAGGCGCGAGCTGCAGGCGACCAAATGTTAATGTCCAAGCTTGCAAAGCAGTGCAGAGAAGTGATAAAAGAAGACCTCAAAGACAGAAGAGTATAAATACTGGAAGATGCAGCAGAGACCAGGAAAAGCATTCACACTGCCCGGCAGTCCTTTGTCAACTATAAGACCAAGATGACTGCCCTCCGACATCCTGATGGATCTATTACATCTTCCAGAAAGGCAAAGGGGGAAGATTATCCATGACTTCTACTCAGATCTCTTTGATAGCAATGTTCACCTGCCCACATACCAAATGCCACAGGATGGATATGTCATTCCCAACGTTCTCCCTTCTGAAATCCAACATGCCATTAAGTCCGTAAAGAAGGGAACAGCACCAGGCCCAGAAAAAGTCATACCGGAACACCTGAAGAATCTACTGTCGGTACTCATCAATACACTAGCTCGGCTCTTTACACGCTACCTGTCTGAATACAAGGAGCCCTCCCAATGGAAAACCAGCAGGACAATTCTACTTTTCAAGAAGGGGAGACATTCCACGACATCTGCAACTATTGCCACATCTGCCTGTTTTTCCGTCATCTACAAGCTGTTTACACGAGTCATCCTGAACAGGATTGGCAGAACACTAGATGAAGGACAGCCATGCAAGCAAGCTGGCTTCCACAAAGGATTCAGCACAATACACCATATCCACATGGTAACCAATCGCATTGAGGTTTGTAGGGAATACAAGATGCCGCTCTGTCTCACGTTCATTGATTTAAAGAAGGCCTTTGATTCTGTGGAGACTGAAGCGGTCATTGAAGCCCTAGCCAAACAGGGTGTTCAAACTCGATACATCAAGATCCATCATGAGCTGTATTACGGATTTACCACCAGGATCTCACCATTCTACAAGGAAGTGATCATTGATGTCCAAAGAGGGGTTTGACAGGGTGATACCATTTCACCAAAACTCTTCAGCGCCACCCTTGAGAACATCAAGTGACAATTAGAATGGGAAGAAATGGGAGTGAAGATAGATGGTCGGCAATTATACCACCACTGCTTTGCTGATGACATTGTTCTAATAACACCAAACATTAGCCAAGTGGCACAAATGCTGGCTGACTTCAACCGAGAATGTGGAAAGATAGGTCTACAGCTGAATCTAAAGAAAACTATGTTTGTGAAAAATGAACTAATTCCAGAGGCCCCATTCAATGTCAATGGAACAGACATCTCTGAATGCAGCAGTTATGTGTAGCTAGGTCGAGAAGCAACATGATGAATGACCTAAAACCTGAGCTGTGCAGGAGGAAGAGAGCGGCATGGAATGCCTTCAAAGGCATCCAAGAAATAGCTAAAAAGGACAAAGAACCTCCGGCTCAGGGCACATCTCTTTGACTCCACCGTTCTCCCTGCATTAACATATGCCTCAGAGACCTGGGCCCTACAAAAGCAGGATGAGAATGCTATTTGGGTCTCCCAGACAGGAATCGAAAGAGCTATGCTTGGAATATCATGCATCACTCAAGTGAGAGAAGGAATCGGATTGTTCCGACCCCCCATCGCTATGTTGCTATTCCAGAATCAGGGACGCTGTCTCGTTTGCCAAGGCTTTGAAAGTCAGATGGGCTGGACATGTAATGCAATTTGGAGACGACTGCAAGACTAGAGCCGTTACCGACTGGATCCCACGGGATGTCAAAAGATCACGTGGCCGCCCACCTACAACATGGTCAGACTTCCTTGTCAAGACCCTGAAGGAACGGTTTGAGGCTCTTCACATTCCTGAATCAAACAGATGCCATTGGGATACATTGGCATGTGATAGGGTCCAATGGAAATGTTACTGGCACCTGCTTGAGCAAATTGATGAATAACGAGATTCAAGTGTTCAAGTGATCAATAAGTTTAGGCCAAAAAATGCATTCCCTCAATGATTTCATTAGTTCCACAAGATTACACTAGATTGACTGGAAAAGAGAGACCAAGCAAATTCTCTCGGAGTCCTTTTTGGCACTGAAGGAACTGGACACAGATTGTGTATAGGAAAGAATCACCTCCAGACTACCAAAGGCACTTTTGGGAAAATACTGTAGAACTACACCATGAGAAGTGGACTAAGGTAGGAATCCTGAAGCCTAAAAAGGAATACACACCTATGTAAAGAATTTAGAGACAAAATGTTGAGTGCTCAAAGGACTGCTTAAGAGAAGAAACCCACACAGACACACCAAACTTCTACAGCAAGAAGTTGCCATAGAAAACTTTTTGTGTTTTCTAAAAACACAAAACCCCCTGATACAAAACCCCCCCATGACAATAATTTCTCAGTAAATGTTTTTTAAATGCACAGAGTAGTAAAATAAATTAAAAAAAATTGAATCTAAATTTTTAGATTCAGCTGCCTATAGAAGTACATTTAAATGAGGAAACACAGATTCAATGTGAAAAGCTATTAAATAATTTTTCCAGCAAATAGTTCCTTCATAAAGGCCAGAATGGTCATACAAGTATCTGACACACATGAAATTTAGGTTGAAAAAATTTATAAGAGACAGCAAAAAGTCATTATTTAATAATCAATAGATATCTATATTAGGAAGAAAGTAAATGTGAAACATACAGTTGTTTAAGAAAAACACTTAAAACAACTGCTAACAGACTTCAAGAAGGACATTGATAGCATCATAGTCATAGTTAGAGATTTCAACACTGCTCTGTTAAATCTTTATGAATGAGACTAAAAATTAGGAAGAAACACTGACTTTGAAGGAAGAAATGGCACTTCTTGATATATACAGGGCTTTTCACCCCCAAAAGCTGGATACACATTCTTTTCATTCTTCTCCAGTGTGCATGAGACATTCTCCAAGATAGAGCATAGGCTGGGCCACAAACATACCTCCAAAAATCAAAAGGATAAAAGTAGCAACTTTTCAGATCACAATGCACTGAAAGCAGAAGTTAACCACACTCAGAAAAGGATGATGGGATCAAACACTGGATCAAACATATTCAAAAACTTATACTGAACAACACGTGGGTCAGAGAGGAATCAAAACATTGCTGGGAAAAAATGAGAATGATGACACGAAGCCCCCAGAACTTGAGGGTCACAGCAAAATCAGTGCTAGAGGCAAAGCAGTCAGTGAAGTTAAGATCATGGAAAAATGACGATAAATAGATAGATAGATAGATAGATAGATAGATAGATAGATAGATAGATAGATAGATAGATAGATAGACAGACAGACAGACAAGACAGACAGACAGGTAGGTAGGTAGGTAGATAGATAGATAGATAGATAGATAGATAGATAGATAAATAGATAGATAGATAGATAGATAGATAGATAGATAGATAGATAGATAGATAGATAGATAGATAGATAGATAGATAGATAGATAGATAGATAGATAGATAGATAGATAGATAGATAGATAGATGATAGATAGATAGATAGATAGATAGATAGATAGATAGATAGATAGATAGATAGATAGATAGATAGATAGATAGATAGATAGATAGATAGATAGATAGATAGATAGATAGATAGATAGACAGGCAGGCAGGCAGACAGGCAGGCAGACAGACAGACAGACATATAGACAGACAGATAGATAGACAGATAAATAAATAGCCAAAACCAGGGAGGAGGAAGGAAATAATAAAACTTAGAATAGAATATAATGAGCAGGAACCTGCCCTCTCTGCCTCAAAAAATTCTGGAAGATCAACACAACCAAGAGCTGAAAATTTTAAAAAATAAATTTGTTAAAACACAAGACTAACAAAGAAAGACAGAGACAGAGTGTTGGAGGACAGGTTTAGCTATTCTGGGAGTTTTGTTGTTTTGCCCACTCCCAGCTTAATCTACTTAAGTCAAGGTTCATTCTAATGAGACTTCTCTTCTATGTAAACACTGCTAGAGGGTGTGGCACTTACAGAAGTCACCTTGATTGAATAACTTCTGACTTATACATCTACTAAGACTTCTATGTTTTCTAGATTGGGCACAGCTCCTCTTTATACCCACTGCACCCAACGTGGGACAGTTAGAATTTACCAGGAGACTACTACCACCCTGGCTACGCTGAGACTATAGGAAGACTATAGGAATGATCATACTAGTTTGCTCTAAGCAAGTGAGAGTGACCCTTTCAGTACATGAGAACAAGATACTCAGAATCACCCTGGTGCAGATAATAATAAGAAGGACCTTGTGGGTACCATCTAGATTACATGAAGCTCATGAAGTTAAGATGTATTACTTTATATCATCCCTCTCTCTCTCCAGTGTTTTACATAAGAGATAATCTCCCTTAGTCCTTGGCATAACCTTTGTTTATACCTGCAATAAGGTGTGGCACTACACTCTGTTTAGAGTTCTTTGTTAACATGCCCCTCCCGGTTGGATTACTTTGGTGTATATAAGGGGCTGACTTGAGGCCCCCTTCATGCTTCACCTTTTGGCTTTGGGCCTTTTCACTTTCAGCTTTTGTCTCCTCAGCCTTGCGGCTTTTGGCTTTTGCTCTTTGGCCTTTTGCTCCTTCTTCTGGGTAGGACTCAGCTCCGGTGAGATCCTCCTCTCTCTCTTTGGTGGGAGACTTAGGCTCTTTTGTATGGTCTAAGTTCAGACCAGAGCTAAAGTTTGTTCATTATATTGGAGTGTTGTGGAAGAGCTTTTTGTACTATTATTATTATTATTATTATTATTATTATTATTATTTTTTTGCTTTTTTGGGTCACACCTGGCGATGCTCAGGGGTTACTCCTGGCTCTGCACTCAGGAATTACTCCTGGCAGTGCTCAGGGGACCATATGGGATGCCAGGGATTGAACCCTGGCCGGCTTAGGCCGGCAGCGTGCAAGGCAAACGCCCTACCCGCTGGGCTATTGCTCTGGCCCAGCTTTTGTACTATTAAAAGCCATTTTTGGAACTGCACCGAACTCGTGAGTTTTCATCTGTCTCCCGGCATCCTCGGGAGGTAGAAGACAACCTCTGTCCTGACACTGTCGGGGGACCCTGGCGGAGTTCCCCGACAACACACAGAGAGAGAAAGTGAGAAAGAGAGAGAGAGAGAGAGAGAGAGAGAGAGAGAGAGAGAGAGAGAGAGAGAGAGAGAGAGAGAGAGAGAGCAAATAACAGAATAAAATAATGAATGGGGATACATCACAAAAAGAAACTACAGAGGGCCTGGAGGACAGGTCATGGTGAAAGCCTGCCAATAGTTTGTGGTGGGGCAGTTAGGACAGAGAAGGAACCATTGTGACAATGACAAGTGAAAATTATCACTCTGGACAAAAAACTATGTCATGAAAGGAGGCAAAGTGATGTACACAATAACCTTTCAGAACCTGTGTTACAAATCATAATGCTTAAACAGAGAGAAAGAGAGAGAAAAGAGAGAAAAAAAGTAAAAATTGTCTGCCAATGAGGCAGACGTGGGTGAGGACAGGTGACAGGAGAGAAACCAGAGTCACTAGTGGTATGCACACTGGTATGCAGTGTGCATACCATAGGCGCGGAATGTCGTATGACTGAAATCTAATCATTAACAACTTTCAAATGTATCTCACATTGATTCATTATTTTTCTAAAATAGTAACTTTGTTTAATAGCCATATCACAAAATGTTAATACAGAAACAAAAAAGAAGGCTAAAGGAAACACTTGTTAGGCATTAATATATTTATGCCAGATCATACTTTCCCACCATTTTATACATCTTTGAATTTATTATAATGTACACTATAAATATGTACAATTGTTTTGGGGGGGGGGGATGCCATAGCTACTTTGCTCATGAGCCACTCCTTGTAGTATTGGGATATTGAAACCAAACCAGGTAACCACATGCAGAGCATGGATGACTACCGTTTTGAGTCATCTCCTAAGCCTTATATATTTGCTTAAGAGATGACCTCGAAAGTCCTTTAAATATACTTTATACTTTAATAAAATGGCAATACAACATAAAATCATTAAATATGCAAATAATTTGGCTAGTATTATAAAATGGCACCTTTGTTATAATTTTTACTAATGCAGCTCTAGTTTGTGCCAGATATATATTGTGTCAAAGATACACACTGTCAATGCAATACCTTTTAGACCCTTAGTTTTCTCTTTTATATGATAAATTAGATATTTTATTGGCTCTCATTCAAAGACGTTACTTCCCTTTGCCCTAAATCATGTTGGCTTTATGGTCTTGCTCAGCAAATAGAATGTGACAGAAACAATTTTCTTGGTTTTTTGGATGTAAGGTTTTTGAACTTTCTCTTGACACTGGAAACATTTGGTTTGGGAGGTCTGGGTTATCATGGGATTGCTCTGATAACTGTGGAGGACTGTTTCTGTCTAAGAAAAAAAAATGCAAGCAAAATAGAAGCAGAAATATGATTGGGGCAAGAAGATCTGAAGAACATACTAACAGTAAGTAAGGCTGAGTAAGCTGACAAAGAAAGAAGAATGGGGAATTAAATAGGCTGCATGATTAGTCGAACGTTAGTGGAAAGATGGAATGTTCAGTTCTATATTTTAAAGTTATATAGTGTGATGTACTGTGCCATATTTATTCAGTGTTTTTTTCGAAAAGCTTTTAATGAATGTTTCTATATTATAAAGATAATTTATAAGATATAATGTTTTAATGTATAGACATGCTTATTATGGCTTAATATAATGGCAAGAGCAAGTTTATTGAATCTATATTTAATATTATGAATTAGGATCATAGACAATCAAATTTAACAGTCGAGTACAGAATTATACAGACATGATAGAGCTTAGACACAGATAACTTAATTTACAATAATTGCTACAATTAATAATTCACCAGTAGTTCTTTGCTTACTGACTTATATACTGTGGCAGCTTATATATAATTTATATAAACAAAATCCATCTAGTATGCATATATTTGAATAAATCAAATCATTCCTGTATTACACATATACAAGTTCAGTTATAGTTTGCTTTTTAGCTGTCAATTTTTTTTCTCCCTATATTTTTGTACTGAGATTTGAAATCCCAAAGTACTACTTGAAAATGTGTATAGGGTTTTAGCTTGACCATTCATCTTTTCTTTAAAATTTTTTTAAGCATTTTATTATACCACTGTGAGATATACAATTACAAAGATTTTCATAAGATGTTCATATTTGGGTTTCGGTCATACAGTGTTCCAGCACCCATCCCTCCAACAGGGGCCCGTTTCCCACCACCAACATCCCCGATTCCCTCCCTCCTCCCCTAGCCTACCTCCATGTCAGGTTCTTTCCCTTTCCTTCCACATTGTGGATTACAGT
>JAJIBD010004130.1:0-133527 GCA_021461705.1 Cryptotis parvus
GCCTCAAACCATTCCATCAGGTCATGGGAATGAGGTCTATAATTGTTATTGGTATTTGGCATATCAAATATGACACGGGTAGCTTGCCAGGCTCTGCCGTGCGGGTAGCATACTCTTGTAGTCATCTCAAAATCCAGCATTTATTGATGAACCACGGGGCCACTTGCAGCCGTGGTGAGCCGGGCTGTGATAGGCTGGTCTGCTGGGTGGAGTTCTGATGAGGGGGAAGTCCCGGTGTGGAAAATGGAGGTCCTCATGGAGTGGGGGTCGTCTGGCTTATTGTGAGGCTCTGCTGGGGGCGGCAGGCCAGGGCTAAAACCTGCCATCCCTCCCGGGCGCCTCATGAGTGGCTCATGAGCGGCTGGGCACAGGGAGAGCCAGTAGCAGCTCTGCCCCATGTCTGTAATGGGGGGGTAAAGCAAAGGAATAACTGAGAGGGTTAGATTCCCCTGCCTTGAAATTTCCAGGCGAGGGGCCTGAGTGATAGCACAGCGGGTAGGGTGTTTGCCTTGCATGCCGCTGATCCAGGTTTGATCCCCGGCATCCTATATGGTCCCCTGAGCACCGCCAGGAGTAATTCCTGACAAAGAACTAAGAGTAACCCTGAGCATCACCAGGTGTGAACCAAAAAGAAAAAAAGAAAATTCCAGGTGGCTGGCTATTATTATTCTTTTTGGGTCACACACACCTAGTGATGTTCAGGGGTTACTCCTGGCTCTTCACTCAGGAATTACTCATGGCAGAGATTGGGAGACCATATGGGATGCCGGGATTGAACCCAGGTCAGTCGTGGTGCAAGACAAACGCCCTACATGCTGTACTATCACTCCGGCCCTTCATTTAGTTTTGCTCATGGGCCATACTCAGGCTGTGCTCAGGGCTTACTTCTTACCACATGGGAGTCAAAGATCAAACCCAGTTTGGCTGTGTGCAATGTAAATGTCTTACCTGCTATACTATCACTCAGGCCCCAAGGCAAGAACCTTAACCCCTGTACTATATCTCTGGTACTCCAAAATATTAATGAAAAAATAATAAATTAAGGAAAACTGGATTATTTTTAATATAAATAATATGGGGGCCGGAGGGATAGTCCAGCGGGGAGGGCGTTTGCCTTGCACGTAGCCGACCGGGTTCGATTCCCAGCATCCCATATGGTCCCCTGAGCACTACCAGAGGTAAGTAACCCTTGAGCATTGCCGGGTGTGGCCCAAAAAGCAAAAATAAATAAATAAAAATAAAAGTTAACAACATGTTAATAAGTGATACTATTATCACTGGGGCAGAGCTGCTACCGGCTCTCACTGTGCTCAGCCACTCATGAGGTGCCCGGGAGGGATGGCAGGTTCTAGCCCTGGCCCGCCACCCCAGTAGAGCCTCACAACAAGCCAGACGACCCCCCCACTCCATGAGGGCCTCCATTTTCCACATCCGGACTTACCCCTCATCAGAACTCCACCCAGCAGACCAGCCTATCACAGCCCGGCTCTGCCGCATGGTTCATCAATAAATGCTGGATTTAAAGATGACTACAAGAGTATGCTACCCTCACGGCAGAGCCTGGCAAGCTACCCGTGTCGTATTTGATATGCCAAATACCAGTAACAATTATAGACCTCATTCCCATGACTTGATGGAATGGTTTGAGGCTCTTTATGTTCCTGGAGCAAGCAGGTGCCCTTGGGCTCTACTAGCATGAGACAGGACATATGGAGATATTACTGGTGCCCGCTCAAGCTAATCGAAGATGAACGGGAAGACATGACAGTGATGTTAATAAACTGTGTCCTGTTGTGTGCCATGACTGACTTTTAGGGAATAGAAGAAATATTCAATTCCTGAGTTAAGCTTTTAAATACGGGCTGGGGAAAGCACAGCAGGCCAGGCACTGGCCTTGAGGCTACCTGGAGCCCCAGCACCACAAATGGTGCCCTCACCCCTGCCAGGAGAAAGCACTGAGCCCCCGTGTTGCCCAAATGCAAATGAAAAAGTTAAGTGCTCAGTGAATCTTTGGAAAGTAAAACTTCGAAGAACACATGACTGGAACCGAACCCTCCGAACACTCACAAATTAATCATTAGATTTTGTGAATATGTTGGGATACATAGATCGAGATGCGTAAGGAATTATAGCTGTGGAAAGTGATCCAAAATAGGGCGTTATTCTGGCTCAGACAGGTCGCCCCGGTTAATGGCAAAGGTTGTTACATGTAGAAAAGCTAGTCAGAAGATGATGTAATTAGAGCACAAAAAGACACAGAGAGGTGTTTTACTGCTTGCTTTGAACATGGAGAAAGAGGGACCCATGTCAAAGAATATGAACATTATTTAGAACTCCGGACATGGTAAAGAAACATCTCCTGGCATTTAGAAAGGAGTACAGCCCTTCTATAACTTAAGGTATCTGGTTTCTTGTAAGATATTTTTGTGTTGCTATAGATTTGTGGCAAGATTTGTGGCAATTTCATTTGCAGCAATTGAAAACTAATTGTCTATGATCATCGCTGTGTCCAGATCTGCCATCTTTTCCAAGAATGGAGTGGAGAAGCATGGAAGTGGAATCACAAGACCAACAACACTGGTGTCCCAGTTCTACTATTAAATTACAGCATGACTTCCGGCAAATCACAGCTCCTCCCTGAGAGTGTTGACCAAGGACAGCAGCTTTCTCACCGAGCAGTTATGGAGCACAAACAAGGTAATAGATATGTCGGTGCTGCATAAACTGTAAAGCGTTCTGTGCATGTCAGGAATGGTTACTGACAGCGCCAGATACATAGTATGCAGACGTTATTTGCTAAGCGTGGTCAATCACTGGCAGTCCTTGGGGTGTGGGGCTGTAAATGCAGAACACAGCAAATACTTTGGGGAAGACAGAGAGGCCGTGTAAGCTGTCATATCCTGTTGATTGCAATATAAGTACGGAGATGACACACTCTTTAAGATTTCAAGAACTCAAATTTTACGTAAGACAGAAAAACAACAACTCACATTATAATTGGTTAAGAGCCAAGGGAAGCGCACACAAAATCCATGTATCTGGAATTAAAGAATGTAGTAGATGATGAGAATGGCCTGGAGGTGTTGTCAGGGACGCATCCATGGAGGAAGCAGTCTTGAGCAGGATCTCTATATAGATAGAGAGTATTGCTACTGTTGCAGCCAAAGTATTTTTTACCTGCCCACAATTTCTGGAAGTATATTTTACATTTAAGATACTGGCAGTTTCAATGTTATCTATTCAAATGGTAATCTGTGTGACCTTCTTAGTAATATTTTTATTTTAATTTACTAATATTTTAAACTTACAGGAGAGTACAAAGGTTATTTTCTGAACCTTTGAGAGTAAGTGCCTCCTTCAAAAAAATATACAAATCAGGGAATTAATGCCAGGGAATTAGACACATTGCTGTGGCTGAATCCAATGACCCAATTAAAGGTTAGCTAAGTGTCCCAATAATGTCCTTTAGTATGATGCATTTGTCATATCCTATTAGGGTTTAATCAAAACATGTTCTTTATTTTCATAACCTTGATACATTTAAAAGTTAGAGGTGAGTTCTTTTACAGAGTGTTGCTTTATCCAGTTAGTTATTCAGCTTTTTCCTCTTAATTACATGCAAGTTACAGAATTTTAACAGTAATTACCCAGAGTTGATGCTGGGTTTTCCATTCTGCATCAGGAGGTAATGATTTCAGCTTGTCTCAATAGTGATTTGTCCTATTAACAGTGTTCATAGAGCTCCCATTTGACCAGCAATTACACTTCTTGGAATATACCCCAACGACCAAAAACATAATATAGAAAAGATATCTGGGGCACACAAGTTGCTGAAGATAATGAAAAAAGGAAGAGCTGATATTTTAACCAATATTTTGCATTTAAAATACTTTGCTAGGGGCTGGAGCAATAGCCCAGCGGGTAGGGTATTTGCCTTGCACGTGGCCTGCCCATGCTGGCAAGGGTTCGATCCCCCAGCATCCCATATGGTCCCCTGAGCACCACCAGGAGTAATTCCTGAGTGCAGAGCCAGGGGAAACCCCTGAGCATTGCCGGGTGTGACCCCCCTACCCCCAAAAAAAAGACTGTAAAGGGACAGAACTGTACAGTTCTGTACAGGGACAGATCTTACATGATCTTGTGGGTGAATTATTCGCCTTGTATGTGAATCACTGTCTGTATCACTGTCTTCCCGTTCATCATCAATTTACTCGAGCGGGCACCAGTAACTTCTCCATATATCCTGTCTCATGCTAGTAGAGCCCAAGGGCACCTGCTTGCTCCAGGAACACAAAGAGCCTCAAACCATTCCATCAGGTCATGGGAATGAGGTCTATAACTGTTACTGGTATTTGGCATATCAAATATGACATGGGTAGCTTGCCAGGCTCTGCCGTGCGGGTGGCATACTCTTGTAGTCACCTCTAAATCCAGCATATATTGATCAACCGCGCGGGCCGTTTGAGCCGGGATATGATAGGCTCATCTGCTGGTATGTGAATAATAAACTTTTTATTTAGAGCACAAAAAAGAAATCACTGGAGTTTTTCACAAAAGGGGAGATAGGAGATAGCTCAGAGGTTAGCATCCAGGTGCTGCACGGAGGCCCAGGCTCGGTTCCAGCACACGTGCTTCCCGGCACCACAGACGACGACCTGAGCCCAGCAGGGACCCAGAAAAATAGGGCAGGAATAAAGGCCTGAGAGATACTTCGATGAGCCGGACCACAGGGCTTGCGGGAGCCCTGGCTTTGACATCTGACATAGCAGGAATGGCTCAGCTTCACGGGGAATGACTAAGCAACACTGGGTGTGTCCCCAGAACCCAAAATGATCAATAATAAAAGGGAAGAATTATTGTCCGATTTCTGATTCACATTTCAAATATCATTTTGTATTGTCGCATTTCTTCTAGACTGAGTCTCACAATCTAATCTTTAGAGAACTGCTTAGCTGGACTAAGAATAATACAATAAGTTCATTTGTCCTAAACTATTTTTCAGTCATTGTCTACTTATTTTGAAGTCTGAGTATCAAATTCTTCCTGAAGCTGCATTTATAGCACAGAACGTGATTCTGACGGTCACACACGAGTGTCCCAAGAGAAGGCTTCCGGAAGGCCTGCCTACTTCTTAACCGAGATTCAGAGCTGCGAGTGTGGAGAACAAGCAGGGGCAGGGCATCCAGTAACTAGAGCCCAGGACAGAATTATAAAGTAGGTATTGCTCTTGCGACCGCCCTTGTCTTCTTGGGCTTCTCCTTCCACAATTAACTTCTCCACAGAGCCCAAGTTCATGGTGGTCTCAAATTGTTCACAGGATGCCTGAAAAGGGAAAGAAATAAAACTAATCCATTCACACAATTGTGTGCTTGTGGTTTTGTTTTGGGGCCACTACTTCCAGTACTCAGGGATTACTTATGGCTCTGTGCTCAGGGGTTCATGTGGATTGCTTGCTTGCTTCCTTCCTTCCTTCCTCCCTCCCTCCCTCCCTCCCTCCCTCCCTCCCTCCCTCCTTCCCTCCGTCCCTTTTCTCCCTCCCTCCCTCCCTCCCTCCCTCCCTTCCTTCCTTCCTTCCTTCCTTTCCCCTTCCTTCTTTTCCTCCCTTCCTTCCCTCCCTCCCTCCCTCCCTTCCTTCCACTCCGAAGTTATCATTAGCATAAACTATGACTTCTGGTCTAGAGAGACAGCACAGGGATTAAGACACTTGCCTTAAGAGTGGCAGATGCCAGTTCAACCCCTGGCAGTGGTTATAGTCTCCCAAACACTGCTAGGAGTGATCCCTGAGCACAGGGCCAGGACTGAGCCCTGAGCACTGCTGGGTGTGGCCCCAAACAAATAGAACTATTAGCTCTTAAGAGGACGATGAGTCACTGACAGGGAAATTAAAAAAATGGGCCCAACTGGCTCCTGGCTCTGTAGTGACCACGCCCGTTGGGCTCTGTGGTAGCATACTGGGAGCCAGTGTTCAAAACCAGGTTAGTCTCATGCAAAGGCAAGCACCCAACTCGCTGTACTGTCCCTCCCGTCCCCATGAGAGGGAAATTTTAGTCACTAATGTAAGAGATAATTTTTTTGTAAGAGATAATTTTGGACTTGAGGATTTTATGGACTAGCACACCTAATCTATTCTACCTAGAATCAATATTACACACTTGGGACGTCCCTTACCTCCCAAAGCAGCAACCAATGAGGCTAATAACTGGCCTTTGAATTTTTGGTCCCTCTAAGAGATACAGTTTAATCACTTTCAGAAATACATGCATAGAAATGAGACATTTTTTATGTTCATGATTTCTGATCTCTCATCAGAGAAGGATCACTAAGCCTGATGGAAGGCAATTACTTGGGAAAAATACAGCAAGAAGTATAGGTAGCAGAAATGAGATATGGTGTGTGTAGAAAAACACATAGAGAGGTTGGAGAGATAATACAGCAGGTGAGGCACTTGCCTTGCACGAGAGCCACCCAAGTTTAATCCCTGGCACCCTAGGCGGTGCCAAGCTTCACCAGGGGTGGTCCCTAAACAGTCAGAAATAAGCCCTACCACAGTTTGGCGTGCAACACCCCTAACCCCCCAAAAAACCCAACCAATAACACTTAGATACTCTAAGAGTCTAGATAAGAGTCTAAGAATTGGGGCCGGAGAGATAGCACAATGGGTAGGGCGTTTGCCTTGCCTACGGCCCACCCGGGTTTGATCCTCTTTATCCCATATGGTCCCCTGAGCACCACCAGGAGTAATTCCTGAGCGCAGAGCCAGGAGTAACCCTTGAGCATTGCTGGGTGACCCAAAAAAGAAAAAAGAAAGAAAAAGAAAAAAAGAGTCTTAAGAATTGAGCTTTAAAACTTTGCAATGTCTTCATTTTCTATAAAACAACAGCTTGTTTTCTCTGAAGAACACCTTTTTGGGGAGTTTTGAAGCAGTGATGAGAATGTTGGGGAGTCCCACTGGCATTTTTTTTTTCTTTGCTTTTTTGAGTCACACCCGGCGATGCTCAGGGGTTTCTCCTGGCTCTGCACTCAGGAATCACTCCTGGCGGTGCTTGGGGGACCATATGGGATGCTGGGGATTGAACCCGGGCTGGCATGGGCTGGCCGCGTGCAAGGCAAACAAGGCAAACGCTCTACCCGCTGGAGTATCGCTCCGGCTCCCCACTGGCAATTTTTAAGTCAGTTTTTTTTCCTTTTTTTTTTTGGTTTTTGGGTCACATCCAGCGATGCTCAGGGATTACTCCTGGCAGTGCTTGGGGGACCATATGGGATCCCTTGAACCGGGGTCAGCTGCTTGCAAGGCAAATGTCCTACCTGCTGTGCTATCGCTCCGGCCCCTAAGTTAATTAATTTATTCTGGTTTTTGGGTCACACCTGGCAATGTTCAGGGGTTTCTCCTGGCTCTGCACTCAGGAATTAATTACTCCTAGCAGTGCTCGAGGGACCATATGGGATGCCGGGATTGAACCCGGGCCAGCACAGGCTGGCCTCGTGTAAGGCAAACACCCTATCCGCTGGGCTATCGCACCGGCCCCTAAGTTAATTAATTTATTCTGGTTTTTGGGTCACACCTGGCAATGTTCAGAGGTTACTCTTGGCAGTGCTCAGGGAACCATATGGGATGGCAAGGATTGAACCCAGGTTGGCCCCTTGCAAGGCAAATGCCCTATCCACTGTGCTAACCCCCCACCCCCGTGGAAAATTTTGGCCAACCGTAGGTGGTTCAAGGTAAAGCACTGAGGACGCTGTAGTTGCTCAGGCTGATGGCGGTGCTGAGAACATCCAGGGCAGCGCCCACTGATTCTCAAGACACTGGTGCGGTGCAGGGAATTTTTCTACCTTACAACCGCGGAAGTGCCCAAGACCTCCACCACTGTCCCTTGTCACCTTTGGGTTTTCTTCATAAAGAGTAAAACAGATCATACTGGCTATTAAAGTCATTACTGAAAAGATGAAAAATCCCCAAAACACACACATGGGGCAGAGCTGCTACTTACTCTCCCTGTGCCCAGCCGCTCACAAGGCGCCCAGGAGGGATGGCGGGTTCTAGCCCTGGCCCATCACCCCAGCAAAGCCTTGCAACAAGCCAGACGACCCCCACTCCATGAAGGCCTCCATTTTCCACATCCGGACTTCTCTCTCGTCAGAACTCCACCCAGCAGACCAGCCTATCACAGCCCGGCTCATCGAGATCCACCCTGCAGCAGCCGCGCGGTTCATCAATATATGCTGGACTTAGAGATGACTATAAGAGTATGCTACCTGCATGGCAGAGCCTGGCAAGCTACCCGTGTTGTGTTTGATATGCCAAATACCAGTAACGATTACAGACCTCATTCTGGAATGGATTGAGGCTATGTTCCTGGAGCAAGCAGATGCCCTTGGGCTCTACTAGCATGAGACAGGACATACGGAGATGTTACTGGGGCCCGCTCGAACAAATCGATGATGAACGGGAAGACAGTGATACAGTGATACTGAAAAGATGAAAAATCCCCAAAACACACACATCACTTAACATCATATTTATCCAACAACATTTACTAATTTTCTGCTCTACAATGTGCTGGGAAGATTCACTGAAGACTGGAAATACTAAGAAAAAATTATTGCTCACAAAGAGCAGAGTTGGGTGGTTTGCTTAAAGAGTTCTTAAAGGTTTGTTTGTCTGAAAACGAACTGCTATATTTGAACACTGATCACTTGATTTATTTTATTTGAACATTATTTTTCTTTTTTTCTTTCGGGTCACACCCGGCAATGCTCAGGAATTACTCCTGGCGGTGCTCGGGGACCATATGGGATGCTGGGGATCGAACCCTGGCCGGCACAGGCCGACTGTGTGCAAGGCAAACGCCCTACCCGCTGGGCTATCGCTCTGGCCCCTAAAATACGTGGTTTAGTTTCTCTAATTAAAACTTTAGAAGAGCCTATCAGCAGAAGAGCCTATCACAGCCTGGCTCGCTAGGTTGCACACGGCTATGCGGTTCATCAATAAATGCTGGAGATCAGAGGTGACTACAACAGTATGCCACCCGCACAGCAGAGCCTGGCAAGCTACCCGTGTCGTATTTGATATGCCAAATACCAGTAACAATTATGGACCTCAATTTCATGACCTGAAGTATGGTTTGAGGCTCTTTAAGTTCCTGGAGCAAGCAGGTGCCCTTGGGCTCTACTTGCATGAGACAGGACATATGGAGATGTTACTGGTGCCCGCTCGAGCAAATCAATGATGAACGGGAAGACAGTGATGCAGTAACAGTGACTTAAAACTTTAGACTAGAAAACTCAGTTTTATACCAACATCAGTACATCTTTCTGCTGTATATTTATTCCTTTGACGTGCTAGGCTTTCTTAGCTGTCGCTATTTTGTATTTTTCTGTTGTTGCTGAGTTTTGGGCCATACCTGGTTGAGCTCAGGGCTCTTAACTCAGAGCTCAGAGGATCACTCCTGCAGGATTTAGGGGGTACCCTGCGGGGCAAGCGCCGTACCCTCTGTACTCTCTCCGCCCCAGCTATTTTGGGTCTTTCTAATAAGTCAGTTACTTTTTATTTCTCAACTGTTTCAACTACATTTTACGTTGCTTAGGAAAAACAATTGACAGCTGCGCCGGGGGTGGGAGTGGGGGGAAACAGCGATGTAGGACAGGAGCTTAGCACCAGCAGCTGCTCACCACAAACCAAGACCTCAGCGTGACCGACCAGGTCGGGAAGCTAAAACACGTCCTCGCCTGGACGACGGAGCACCCCTGCCCGAAGCACATCCTTTTTTTTTTTTTGAGGGCGAAGAGCACCAAGGTTGGGCCAGCGAGAAGGGAGAAAAGATTCAAGACTTAGAGGGCAATAGTTCAAAGACGATTTCAAGCTTCCAGCTCAGCTCAACCTCACTCCCCAAGTTTCTATCCGGAAGCGGAGAAAATTAATAATAATTTTAATTATTAAGCGGCTCATCAATAAATGCTTTATTTGGAGGTGCTTAAAAGAGTTTGCCTCCCGCTCGGCAAGCCTGGCAAGCTTCTCGTGTTGTATTTGATATGCCAAATTCCAGTAACAATTATATTGGGTCATTCCCATGACCTAATATAATGGTTTGAGGCTCTTTATGTTCCTGTAGCAAGCCGATGCCCCTGCTCTACTGGCATGAGACAGGACATATGGGGATATTACTGGTGCCCGCTCTTAATAATAAAAAAGCTTTAATGGCATTTGTCTTTTTTACCAGCTAACGAAGGCTCCTCCCTGGCTCTAAGACAAGCAAGGTAAAGAAAATAAGATGTGAACGGGGTGGGGAAATGACACAAAACAGCACTTGCAATTCTTTTCCTCCCGCCGGCTTTGTCGGAAGGGGGAATAGTCTAGCCCGGCGGAGCAGCGGAGTCGCCGCACGCGGAGTCCGCGCCGACGTCATAAACGGGGGCGGGGTCGCCGGGCGCCGTCTCCCCGTCGTCCCCGCGCCACGCTCCGCCTCCGCTTCCGCGCCCCGCCCACTAGCTTTCGAAGAGCTCTCTGGGTGCTCCGACAATTCCACCAGTCGCTTAGGTTCCTCCAACTCCCAGCTCCTATTGGCTGGCTACGTGCGCGTGACCGCTTCTTGGCTCTCTGATTGGCTAGAGTCAGGAGCGTCGGCGGCCGCCGGGAGGGAGGAGGGATGAGGGAAGTTAGCTAGAGGAAGACCGGATTGGGGGAGGGGATCAGGCCTGTCCTCCCCAGCGGCTGCGGCAGCACCAGCGCCGGCCGCCACCGCCTTTGGAACGCGGAGGAGGAGGAGGAGGAGGAGGAGGAGGAGGCCGGGCCCTGGGGAGCGGGATGTCCGACGCTCGGGCGAGGCGGTGAATGCTGAGAGTCGCGGCTGCTGCAGTCTGTGCCACCCCGAGGAAGTGGTGCTGTGAGGCCGGGCGGGGGCTCGTGGCGCTGCGGAGCGGCGGAGCGCGGGGTCGGTGCGAAGACTCAGCTGCTGGCGGACCGTTTCCTTCTCCAATCATGCCTGGGAGGAACAAGGCCAAGTCGAGCTGCAGCTGCCCCGACCTGCAACCCAATGGCCAGGATTTGGACGAGAGCGGCCGGGTTGCCCGTCTAGGAGCCGATGAGTCAGAGGAGGAGGGAAGGAGGGGGTCTGTAAATAATGCCGGAGACCCTGAGATCGTCAAGTCCCCAGCGACCCCAAGCAATACCGGTGAGGGAGGAGGCTCGGATGCGGGCCTCTCGCTGCCGCCGTCCCCGGAGGGAGCCGCAGGGGCGCCCTTCCCGGCCCGATGCTGCCCGGGTGGAGGTGGCGAGGGCCAGTGGCAGCTTCCATGTGGTGGCAGCCGGACCATGGCAGAGCTGGGCTCACTGGGAATCAGGATGTCAGAATGGGAAGGGCTGGGCAGGTGCTGTGGCCCCTTGCCGAGGCAGGATGAGCGCGTCCCCGGGGAAGGCGGCTTGGCTGGCGGGGTACCACGTCGGGAAAGGTGGAGGGAGGGGGGGGGGTTAAATTTTGAGACAACATTAAGAGGTAGGTTTTCCCAGTCCATAATCTTTGAGGTGCCCTTAGTTGAAAAGAGGGGTCAAACGAATGGGTGGTAGTTCCTAGAACATAGTGGCTTCAGCCAAAGAATTTAGGAATAATAATAGATGTAGCACCTGCTTTCCTGGGATTGGACCCCTTTACTGGAAGTGATCGATGTTAGATGGTCTGAGACTCAGTTGGGAGCAACAGATTTGTAAGAGCCCTATCCTGAAATTCTCCAAACATCTCTAATAAGGGGCGGTGGGGTCGCAGTCCCACCTGACTGTTTTTTCCTAGAGGTAGCTCGATTATTTATGTGGTATTGTATTCATGGGGCTATGGTCTTTCATGACCATACAATATCGTGCGTGTGATGTATCTTAAACAGAGATCATGTCCAACCACTTCGTTTTTACAGGTTGAGAAAATTGAGATCCAGAGAGTTGGCTTCTTGCTCAGAATTACACAGCTAGATAATCACAGAGCTGGTATGGAAGTCTGTCCGTTTGATGCCAAACCCGGTACACCATTTACAGATCATGCATAAAGTTCTCACCCATGCTGAATTGAGAGCCGTAGCATTCTAGGTAGCAATGGTAGCAATTAGTTTTAAGCCTCTGCAGTGTTAGAGCTAAAAAGAACTTTAAGAGAATATCTTCCTCACTCGCATTTGAAAGGATGATGAAAACTGAGATCTAGAAACAATTAAGTTCTAAGTTTAAGACTGCCCTAATTTTTTTAACTCCAAAGTTAGATTAACACTACACAAGTTTGTATACTGTGTTTTCCCACTTAGCAAGCTCAAGGGATCTTTATGGCCTGCCTAGATTACCTCTCTTCTTATCAAAGATGTGTTAGTAAGATGTAATTGGACAAGTTGAAACTTAAAGTTTACTTTTTTAAGTGAAGTAGTTTTATTTAAAGAAACTTAGAAAATTGTGAGAGTGGAGAAAAAGAGCTAAGTGTTCAAGAGAAAAGTGGGCTCTCCAGAGGTGAAGAGAGCTGGGTTATTCAGTTTTTATCTTCCAGACCAAATGTTCAGGGTTGTATTTTTATTCGTGTATAAAGTTACGGAGATATTTATAGCTTAACCTATAAGATACTACTCGTATTGCATTAGGTATATTTAATGATTTTTTCCAGTAAAGTCATTTGACAAATAATTTATTAAATCCTATCATATGCCAAGCTCTGAGCTGAAAGTAGTCAAATACAGCTTAACATTTTATTCTGCTGGGGACAGAACAAGATTCAAATAGGCCCTTGTTCAGGGAGCTTTCAGCATAGTAGACGGATATAGACACTTTGGAAAAGGGAAAATTCGGGGCGACAGCACAGCGGGTAGGGCGCTTGTCTGCGCAGCTGACCCTGGCTTGATCTCCGACATCCCATATGGTCCTCCCAAGCACTGCCAGGAGTCACCCCTGAGCACTGCTGGGTATGGCCCAAAAACCAAAAAGGAAAAAAGGTAAAATTAGGGCTAGTTTTATAGAAGCCAAAATGAAAGTATACGTTAGGTGTATTGGGGACTAAAGTACAGAGTTGGTAAACTGAGGAGAAAGTTTAGAGATTTTAGAGGCGATAATACTGTCTTGTCTAAGCTGTTGCCTTTATGTGGTCTTTTTTAAAAACCATTGTCCTTAGTGATTCAGTTTTACTATAAATGTAAGGGGGCTGATTATGATAGCTTCTGTAACTTACTCTTAGAAGAGCAGATCCACTTTTACTTGTTTTATAAACTAATCTTTCTGTTAGACTTTTAAAGAAGAGGTTTTGTTTCTTCAGAGGAAGACCTCAGTTCTAGACGGCTTTTAAAGACATGACTAACCTAAAGTTAAATTCTGCGAAGTTTTGTAATTAGAAACAGGCATGTGGCATCTGCAGCCCAGAGAACTGAATTACCCTTTTGAGGTTACCCAGATATTGTCTCTGTGAAGCCTCTTCAGGCAGAACTAAAACCTCCTTTCATATATTTCTGTTAGGACTATGACTATACTTCGCAGTATGAATATACTCCGCAGTATATGTCAATCATAATTATATGTCTTTTGAATATGTGTATAAGCACGGAAGCAGACCTGATTAAAGTAGTATTGTGAAATGATGCCTTGGAAGATTTGTTTTCCAATCTGCATTTATTAATAATAGTCTTTGGAATTTTGTTTCTGTACATGCATAAGTTGGATTCAACTTAAAAAAAAAAAGTTGAGCCTATCTCCAGGACATCTGTTCTGCTTTTTAAAAGGGATTTAAATAGAATCTTGGTAAGTGATTCCTTTCTCTTCTGGAATGACTATGGAATGCCAGTTTGGGAACTATTGTCAAATCTTTGTTGATTAAAGGTGGAAGGTTTCGATGGACAGAATTTATGGTAGTGTAGTTTAAATAGTAATTTAAATCTTTATGAGCACTTAGAAGTTTGAATTGACTAAATATAACTTTAAAACATTGCACGTTTAACCTGTTTGTTAAAAAAAGAAAAGACCTGTATTGTTACGAGTTAGGGAAGAACAACATATGAAAAAGTTTCTGAAGGGCAAACCCTTTTGAATTTTGTTACCAGTGAGGAGATGGTATCTTAATAAACACACTAGCTGAATAAGGTACAGATTACTTCTGGACGTTCATTCTGTTGTTTGCTGGTAAATACTGATGAACAACTCCTTGTTCGACATAAGTCGACCTAACCTGCGTTGCCGACACTGGCTGGCTTCCCAAACAGGAGTAGGTGACTGACTTCTCAAGCAGACGTTTTAGACAAAACGCAGGTATCACAAGAAAATTTTCATCAGAGAACAGATGATAACATGTATATATATATTGATCACTGTATCACTGTATCACTGTCTTCCCGTTCATCATCGATTTGCTCGAGCGGGCCCCAGTAACATCTCCATATGTCCTGTCTCATGCTAGTAGAGCCCAAGGGCATCTGCTTGCTCCAGGAACATAAAGAGCCTCAATCCATTCCGGAATGAGGTCTATAATTGTTACTGGTATTTGGCATATCAAATACAACCGGGTAGCTTGCCAGGCTCTGCCGTGCAGGTAGCATACTCTTGTAGTCATCTCTAAGTCCAGCATTTATTGATGAACCTATTGATATATTGATCTTTTCAACTAAAACCTCTGGAATAACCATAATGCCTTTTCCAGTATGAGTCAGCAATCTATCTTGTGGTATAAGTACACGTTAATGGTAAGACTGATCAGTGAAGAAATCCTGTTACTTACAAGAGTATGAGTTTTAGGAACTGCCATGTACCTGAATCCAAAACTCAGGTTTGATTTTGATAACATCCTGTTTTTTGTTAAGTGGAGAGACAAGCTAAATTTTACCTTACAGGATTTAGGTTCATTTTTAAATGGTCACTTTTAAGGTTGAAATACGTGAAGTCTTTACACTAATGTAATTTTAATAAACATGCTTTTTGTCTGTTACCATTCCTTAGGCTGCTTTCTTCAGTCTCGGCTAATGGACTGGTAAGAATAGGAAAAGTATACTTAAGTGAAATGCTTGCTTTGGAAATTAGAGCTAACATTGAAAATAAGGATTTTTTAAAAACCGAACAATGGCAAGGGCATTTTGCCTTCAAATAGTTTTACCTAAACTCCTGATAGTCAGGAACAGATACTGAAGTGGATTAATGTGTAATAAGTACTAGAATTAGATGTATAAAGTGAGGTATTTTAAATTACGTAGTATCCTACTTCCATTTCTTAGAGCACATTAATTGATCTAAGGTTTAAAGACATAGAAGAGGGGCCAGAGCCAGAGCACTGCGGGTTCGGTCCCCGGCATCCCATATGGTCTCCTGAGTGCAGAGCCAGGATAACCCCTGAGCATTGCCGGGTGTGACCTGAAAAGCACAAATAAATCAATAAATAAAAACGCAGAAGAAGATGAGCCCCCTAAGTCACTGAAACTGAAAAAGGAACAGTCTGCAGTCAGTGGAAAAGCTAAGTGATTGGGGCCGAGCAATACACAGTGGGTAAGGCATTTGCCTTGCACGCAGCTGACCCAGGTTTGATTCCTGGCATCCCATATGGTCCCCGAGCACCGCCAGGAGTAATTCCTGAGTGAAGAGCCAGGAGTAACCCCTGAGCCTTGCCGGGTGTGACCTGAAAAGCAAAAAACAAAAACAAAAACCTGAAAACCTAAGTGATAGTTGCTTGGGTTATGAAATACACACCCATGACGAGGGAGATGGCCCCAAGGGGTGAAGAGGAGCCCAGACTTTCATGGAAAGACCCCCTCTTGCCAGGGAGACCTCTTAAACAAAAACAGGGTTCAGTGGAGAGTGCTTTCAAACAATGATTATGCTGAGAAAGTAAGCAATGAAAGCAGCCTTGAAAACCAGGAAATTACTCATCCTTGGTGAAAATTTCAAAGAAATGGTAGGGAGGCATCAGGAAGATTATAGGGAACTAAGGTAGACATTTTAAATAAGTTTGGTTTTTAAAAGAGAGGTTAGGAGGTTTTAAGATAAAACTTTATGTGACTAGTGATAAGAAAAAAATAGGGGGTCCCAGAAAGAACATGTAAATTGCAAAAAAAAGGGAATAATAGGAAGAGGTTATTTGAAAATGGGTTAATAGGACAAAAATCCTCAGTGATAGTAAGAGGCAGAATAAGGGATATTCATGGAGGGATTAGTTTTTAAATGAAATTAATTTTTTTTTACTGAAATTGAAGGTGTAATGAACAATGGATGTAGGCAATAAGATATTGAAAGCATTTTTGTTTTAAAGACTTTGTAAAGTAGGTATTGAGTTTTACTCTCATGGTACTGTGAAAGATTGTAAGGGAAATATGGGAAATTGGAAACCTTGAGTGTTAAAGTTGAAATTATGTAGAAAATGGGTGATGGATATGTATGTGTGTGTGTATATATATATATATATATGTATATATATACACACACACACACACTTCAACTGTGCTAAGAAGCTTTGGATTCTTTGGCTTAAAATATGTAAATTAGTGTTTTATGAAGATTATCTGAAGATAGATAGAAAATGGCAAGACTGGTTTAAGAATCAAGTTGGAATGTGTTAAATGGTATATGGCATTTGCCTTTCTTGAACTATATGCTCCCCTTTTCTTTTCCTTTTTTTCTTTCCCCTTAACTCAAATGCTTGCCAGTCTAAAAATTCATGATCAGAGGTTGCGTTTGTTTTGTTCACTCAGCCTGTTGCATGTAGAGGGTTCTCAAATGATGTCTGTAGAATGTATGAGTGCATGAGTGTCTACATGCCAGAATCATGGAGTTGGGGGTTGTCCTGGAGAAATATTTTTAAGTCAGATTTGTATTATGACTAGTTTTTTTTTTTTTTTTTTTTTTTTTTTTGCTTTTTGGGTCACACCCAGCAATGCTCAGGGGTTACTCCTGGCTCTGAACTCAGGAATTACTCCTGGCGGTGCTCGGGGGACCATATGGGATACCGGGGATCGAACCTGGGCCAGGGATCGAACCTGGGCCGGCATGGGGCCGGCGTGCAGGGCAAACGCCCTCCCGCTGGGCTATCACTCTGGCCCCTATGACTAGGTTTTTAAAAAATAAGTTGATTATCATAGAAAACAAAGATGAATAGATAGGTCACGAAAAGAAAAAGATTATACAAATACTATTTATGGCAATAGTGTATATATTTAATGCATGTAGATACTTTTGGAGCTTGATGAATAACATTTGATTCAAATGTTAACTATTACCCCTTTGATATATCCCTTTTTTTCCCCCTTGGGGTCACACCCTGCGATGCTCAGAGGTTACCTCGCTTTGCACTCAGGAATCACTCCTGGGGCTGCTTAGGGGACCGCATTGGCTGCACTAGTGTGATAGAAATTTTTAGGTATTGGAATGTTGTAAAACTTTTTGGAAATGATGGCAAAAGTCTTTGAGTTGTTTATTTTTTTATTTATTTTTTTATTTTTTTTGCTTTTTGGGTCACACCCGGCGATGCTCAGGGGTTTCTCCTGGCTCTGCACTCAGGAATAACTCCTGGCGGTGCTCGGGGGACCATATGGGATGCCGGGATCGAACCCGGGCAGGCACAGGCTGGCCAGGTGCAAAGCAAACGCCCTACCCGCTGGGCTATCACTCCGCCCCTGTTTATATGTGAATTTTTATAGCATACACATTATACCTCGTATAGCTATAAAAATTGTGTTAGGAACCTGAGTGGTTAGGGCCCTTGCTTTGCATGTGGCTAACCCAGGTTTGATCTCCAGCATCCCATATGATCCCCAAGCCTTACTAGGCGTAATCCCTGAGCACTGCTGGATGTGGCCCAAACCACCTTCCCTCAAAATAAATTTAAGTCAGGAGAAAGGGGTGTGGCTCAGTGACAGAACAACCTGCTTTTCACTCTATACATACGTGTGTGTGGATAATATGCTATATGTATTTTTTAGTAAATGAAAGTTTTGTGTTCATTGTTGGAAATGTAGATATTAAGAAGAAAGAATATTTATTTTTGCTTTTTGGGTCACAATTGGCCATGCTCAGGGATGCCAGGAATGAACCTGGGTTGGCTATGTGCAAGGCAAATGCCTTCCCGCTATACTGTCACGCCTGCCCCAAATTTTTCATTTTCATAATTATGTCACCCAGCACTGACTTCTGGTAACTTTTTAAAAAATAAGCTTTATTCCATTTTTGCTATGCATTTATAATTTGCTTTTTTTAGTGGTATACCATATTTGACAATGTTAGCATTTTTCAGTTAAGAGTTTTTTTTTTTTTCCTTTTTGGGTCACACCCGGCAACGCTCAGGGGTTTTTTCCTGGCTCTGCATTCAGGAATCACTCCTGGCGATGCTCGGGAACCATATGGGATGCCGGGATCGAACCCGGGCCGAACCCGGGCCGTCATGGGCCGGCCACGTGCAAGGCAAATGCCCTACCCGCTGGGCTATTGCTCTGGCCCCAGTTAAGCGCTTTTTAATCCCGAAATTCATCTCTATGTCATAACATAATTTCATGGCTAAATTCTTTAATTCAGAAGCCTGTTTATTCCCAGTGGAATCCTTGGGTGTGAACCCAGTCTTAATGGGTTTAGTAGATAGTGGATCTGTACAGTTAATCTCTGATGATTGATCTGTTTCTAGGATGTTATTTAATTGGGAAAACTGACATATAAGCAGATGTTTTTTCCTTTGACCGATACTGGACATAAATTTCCTTCATTTTGGATTCCAGAACGAAGCCACTCATTAAGTCTATTCAATTCACAGGAAACTGACTGTGTTCCTGTTCTGGTTTTGCTTTGGGGGATGGTGTGCGTGGAAAGGCTGAATTATACATCTAGCCTGAATGAAATTTATTTATTTTAGTTTAGGGGCCATACCTCGCAGTGCTCAGAACTTTCTCCTGGCCCTGCGCTCAGGAATCACTCCTGATGGGGCTCTGGAGCCAGTATGGGTTGCCAGGGATTGATCCAGGAAGGCAGGTGCCTTTCTGGATTTCTGCCAGACACTCTCTCCAGCCCCTGTAATTGTTTCTAGAGAGGTTGGAAATAAACTATAATTTGGAAAATTCACTGGAAATACCTCTGGAGCGGGATTCAGATTTTGTGTTTTTATTAACCATTACCAACAATCATCTTGAAATTAAAAATGGGGTTGTTTAGTGTACTAAATAATTTTCTAAGAATATATAGATTGTAATTTAGGCTTTGCAGTAACGCTCTTTTGTTCTTACTGCACAACAGCCTAAATACTACTGAAAATACATTTAGAGGGGCCAGAGCTATAATGCAGTGGCTAGGTATTTGCATGTGACCAACCTGGGTTCGATTCCCAGCATCCCATATGGTCCCCTCAGCACCTCCAGGAGAAATTCCTGAATCAGGAGTAACCCCTGAGCATCGCTGGGGTGTGACCCAAAAACAAACAAACAAAAGGGATCACCGACTCTCATTTGAGTCATCCAAAACAAATTTACTGTAGCAGATGAAGTCTAAAATCCTCAATTTTTTTTTTTTTGGGATCTCGGAGCGATAGCTCAGCGGGTAGGGCGTTTGCCTTGCACGTGGCTGGCCCATGCCGGCCCGGGTTCGATCCCCGGCATCCCATATAGTTCCCGAGCACCGCCAGGAGTGATTTCCTGAGTGCAGAGCCAGGAGAAACCCCTGAGCATCGCCGGTGTGACCCAAAAAACAAAAAAAAAAAAAAAAAAAAAAAACCTCTATTTTTTAGTAGACTATCTAGCATTATCTTCTTTCTGTGTCCTACTTGGCACATGCTCTTATTTTTCGTTCATGTTTGTCTTGTGAATTCAAGCATTACCTTCTCTACAATTCTTTCTAACCCTTCTTCACTTTGTTCCTCCCTAATGTGTGTTATTTATACTCCTTTGTGTCCTTGAAGCATTTTTCTCTAAGCCATTTTGTATTTTTTATAAGTTCTGTAGTTTCTAAGTTCTTTTTTCTTTCCCCTTACATTGAAACTTATAGGAAGGAACGTTGGTTCTTAGTATACCTAAGAGCCATTTCATTTCTGCCAAATCAATTGTGTGTATTATCTAAAATCCATAGCACAAATTTTATATTGATTCCCTGCATGCCACCCTTAAAAGAAATAAAATTTGTCTCTCCTTTGTATAGTAGATCTCTCTATTATTCCAGTAATTGCTCCTTTTCCATCCTGCATAATCAGATCCACCCTTTCACTGGATCCTTCCTGTCAGCATACAAGTAAGTTGTAACTTAAAGGGGAAATTTTCATTCCTTCAGTCCATACCCACTTTCACCTATTCCCTTCAGCTCGTTTTTCTTTTCTTTTTTTTTGGGGGTCACACCCAGCAATGCTCAGGGGTTTCTCCTGGCTCTGCACTCAGGAATTACTCCTGGCCGTGCTCTGGGGACTATATGGTATGCCGGGGTTGAACCCGGGCAGGCACGGGCGACCGCTGCAAGGCAAACACCCTACCTGCTGGGCTATCGCCCCGCCCATTCAGCTCATTTTTTAGTTTAATTAGTAGTAAACCTCCTTATAAGAGTTGACTATACTTGTAATTTGCAGTTTATCTTACACCTATCTTTTCCCTTTTTTTTTTTTTTTTTTGAGGGGGTGGATTTGAGCTAAAATTGGTCATGCTTGGGGGAACATTTCCGGTGATTCTTACCCCTGTTCTATATCTTCAACCCAATTTCAGATTTTTCCACTGTCGCTAAACCAAAACATCTATTTTAAAGAATTTGGATAGATTTACATTAGTTAGTTCTCAAGAACTTTGTTTAGTTCTGGGGCCGGAATGATGGTACAGTGGGTAGGGTAGTTCCCTTGCAGATGGTGAACCTGGGTTCAATCCCTGACATTCCATATGGTCCCCTGAGCACTGCCAGGAGTAATTCTTAAGTGCAGAGCCGGGAATAACTCCTATGACACAAAAAGTCAAAAAAAGAAGAAAGAACTTTGCTTAGTTTTCTTTCTGTTGATGTTCCTTTTCTATGACCTCATTTTTGAGGTATTTAGGGCTATCTTTGTTGGGTTTTTCTTTTGGTGGGCTTTTAGAGTCACACCTGGTAATGCCAAGGGATTTCTCCTGGCTCTACTCAGGAATTAACTTCTGGAGGTGCTCAGGGGACCATAATAGATGCCAGGGATCGAAATCAGTTGGTCACATCCAAGACAAACGCTCTTCCCACTTTACTATCACTCTGGACCCCACCTCTAACCTTTTTTGACTTTTTGTGTCACATCCGCTGATGCTCCAGAGTTACTCTGGGCTCTGCACTCAGGAATTACTCCTGGCGGTGCTCGGGCCCATATGGGATGCCCAGGATTGAACCCAGGTCGGCCATATGCAAGGGAAATACCCTACCCGCTATACCATTACTCCAGCCTCAGAACTGAGCAAAGTTAATAAAGTGTAAAAAATTATTTTAGGTAGAGAGTTTGAGGTTACATCTAGGAACATTTAGGGGACTGCTGACCCGGGCCATGGGTCCCAGGGATTGAGCTGGATTCAGCTGTGCAGCAAACACCTCAACTCCTGGACTATCTAACTCTAAAGCCGTATGGTCCCAGGGATTGAACTGGATTCAGCTGTGTGTGGCAAACACCTCGACCCCTGGAGTATCTAACGTCTTAAAATGTAATCACATTTATTTCCTCTGGATTTTACGCTTTATCCTTTTTTGTATATTTTTTCCTTGAAAGTTTTACAGTTTTGCTTTTTTAGATTTGGATAAAGATCTAACTTCTTAACTTAAAAATGTGTATGTGGGAAGCTAGTTGAAGCACAGTTTTTTAAAACTGTTACACATGGTTTTTGTGAAGGGTTAATAATGTTTTAGGGTTTGTCAATCAAAAAGCCAAGATAAATTATGTGTAGTATTTATAAAATGAAAATACTATGTCTTTTTTGGAGGGTGGGGGATTGGCCCCTAGCCAGCAGCTCTCAGGACTTAGCCTGACTCTGGTTCAGGGCTCACTCCTGGCAGTGTTGGGGCCTATAGGGGTTGGGGATTGAACTAGGCTTGACCACAGGCAAGGCAAACATCTAACCCTTGTGCTGTTTTTCCAGCCCCACATCTTTGTACTTTAAAATATTTTTCTTTTCATTGAAGTCACATTGGTTTACAACCCCTATATATGTTTTAGGAGTGTGTTTTCACACTTTTTAAAAAATTTCAGCTTTTAAGTCATACCTGGCGACACTTGAGTCTGCACTCAGGAATGAATCCTGGCAGTGCTCAGGACCAGATGCTGGGGATCGAACCCAGGTCGGCCATGTGCAAGGCAAACGGTCTCTCCACTGTACTATTGCTCAGCCCTCAGAGTGGTTTCGTTTATTTTGTGCCACCTCTGGCGATACTAAGGGCTGACTCCTGGCTCTTTGCTCTGGGATCACTCCCGTGGGACTCAGGAAGACCGTCTGTGGTGCTGGGGATCAAACGGGGCTGGATATTTTAATTTATTTATGTAAAAATTCTTTTTGTTGTACCACTGTGAGATACACAGTTACAAAAGTTTTCTTTTTTTTTTTTTTGCTTTTTTGGGTCATACCGGCGATGCTCAGGGGTTACTCCTGGCTCTGTGCTCAGGAATTACTCCTGGCGGTGCTCGGGGGACCATATGGGATGCCGGGGATTGAACCTGGGCCGGCATAGGCCGGCCACGTGCAAGGCAAACGCCCTACCCGCTGGGCTATCGCTCCGGCCCCACAAAAGTTTTCTTTTATGGGTTTTGGTCATACAGTGTTCCAGCACCCATCCCTCCGCCAGTGCCCATTTCCCACCACAATGGGTTAAACATTTTATTTAATTCATTTTTTGTGTGTGTCACACCTGGCGACGCTCAGGGGTTACTCCTGGCTCTTTGCTCAGGAATTACTCCTGGCGGTGCTCAGGGGACCATATGGGATGCCTGGGATCGAACCCGGGTCGGCTGTGTGCAAGGCAAACGCCCTGCCCGCTGGGCTATCGCTTGGGCCCTGGGCTGGATTTTTTTTTTTTTTTGCTTTTTGGGTCACACACCTGGCGGCACTCAGGGGTTACTCCTGGCTCTGCACTCAGGAATTACTCCTGGTGGTGCTCGGGGGACCATATGGGATGCTGGGGATCGAACCCGGGCGGCATGGGCCGGCCGCGTGCAAGGCAAACGCCCTATCCGCTGGGCTATCGCTCCGGCCCCCATGGATATTTTAAAATTATGGTCCACACCATAGTTACCACCAAGTCCTCCTCCTTGTCCAGTTGACCCGTTAGCTGCTCCACCACCTCCTTTTCTTCCGGTTACTATGATTATTGTGTTAGAGATAGAGCCTGGGCCTCCTGCATATAAAGTGTGTCCCAGACTCCTAAACCAGCTCCATAGATACTGTTTGTTTCTCCCCCTCCTCCCGCTGGGGTAGAACATGTGAAGAGCACCCCTGAGCTACCTTCCTGACCTACCATTTTACTTCTTCTAGCTTTAGAGTTAGTGAGATTTTTACGTTTCATTCTTGGAAACGTGTAAACCAAATGTCAATCCATGAGCATCTGAATGTGAGCACGTTCATTGCTTGGGAGGCATTTGTAACTGGTATGTCAATTGAGCTGTACGACCCTGGCTGGGTTCAGTTCCTTGACCACAAAACAACAAAACTAGAGCATGTCTGGAAGCTCTTCATTACATTGTGAAAAGGACTTTGAAGTTTGGAAATTTACTTTGAGCTTGTATCAATGTCTTAGAAAACACCGCTGGATCTGTGCGTGGCTTGGGAAAGATTTACTGCACATTTATGTAGTAACGGTGCTGTGGGAGCTTGTTTGACTCGACAGCACACAAAATAGAAGTTTGTCATTTAATCACGTGATTTTTTTTGAAATGTCTTTACCTTTGCTTAAAGTGCTGTTTTGTAATTTTAGGTTCGGTTACTTTCAGATCAGGTCAGGGACTCCGACTCAGTGGCAGAATGCTTGCTTTGCGCATATGGCCCCTGGGTACCACAAAGTAGTCCATGGTTCCCCTTCACCCCCACTCCTCGGAGTGACCTCTAAATCCTTAGATTTGCCCCTCTCCCTCTCCCCCCAAAAGAACTCATAGCGTATCAGGTCTTCAGCTAAAGGTAATTTCCAAACCCTTTGATGCTACTGGCTGAAAACTATTTAGAAATTTTAGGAGCCAGGGAAAGAGTTTTTTTTTTTTTTTATTGCTTTTTTGGGTCATACCCGGCAATGCCCAGGTTTCTCCTGGCTCTGCACTCAGGAATTACTCCCTGGGGGTGCTTGGGGACCATATGGGATGCCGGGATCGAACCCGGGCCGCATGACCCGGGCTGCATGGGTCGTCTGTGTGTAAGGCAAACACCCTACCCGCTGGGCTATCTATCACTCCAGCCCCAGGGAAAGAGAGTTGGGCGGGAGCCCAGGGTTCTATCTCCTGGCCCCATAGCACCTATTTGGGAATAGCCCCTGAGCAAAGCCTCGTGTGGTACAAAATCTCAAATTAAATGAGCCTCCCACCCAAAAAAAAGCCCACAATAGAAGAACTTTTTTCTGACCCAGGGTCAAAAAATTGCAATAGGGTTGGGGGCAAGACACAGACAGCACAGCCCTGATTCCAACCCAATGGAACTGGGACCCGATACATTTGGGTGTGTTCCCCTATTTCACACAATTGCAGTAGAATATGTAAGTATTCTATGTATGGACGTATCGGTACAGAAAGCTTATTTTAATATACTCAGTTTCTGTCTCTGGCAAAAATAATTAAAGGAACATGATTAGAAAGTCTTTGAGTCACTAGTGCTATGATAGTTTCAGACGTGTTTTGTAGGGCACTGCTTTGGAAAAACAATAGACAGTACTTGAAATACCTCAAGGTTTATCCAGCTGAAGCCATTTTGTTCTATGCATTCTTTTTTCAACATTGCGATATTTGTAGATTCCACTTTAAGTTGTACTATATTCATGTTTTCTCAACCTAATTGAAAATACTGTTTTAGCTCTTTGACACAGATATTCATAGAGGCTAATATGGTCACTTTAGATTTGTGCTGACTCCTGGAATAAGCAACAACTTAATATTTATAACATCTATTGATACATTAAGAGCCCAAGCCTTTAAATATTTTACCTTGTTTTTAATAGATAATGATATGGCTACTAATTTCCTTAACTCTGAGCAATAGGTCTTACCAAAAGGCTGATACTCAAATCACTGTTTCTGGATTATTTTATCTACCTGCAACAACACGTCTTGTTAATCTCTCTGCTGGCTAATAAACGAGCCGTTTAGAAGCTTATTTTGCAGTCCTGTTTTTATTTTAATTTTTGTGAAGAAATTGTACCATAATTGAAAATTTATTTTAAAATACCCAATTTTTCTGTTGCTTTCTTGTGGGTTGGGATTATGAATGTGTAATCTACTAATAACATTTGTGTATAACTATAATTTTATATAGTGAACATGATATTTTGATATTATATGAAATCTGTACTGAAAGTATCACTTGAATCCCACTTTCCTTTCATTAATTGACCTTGATGTTCTGCACAGGTAGTTTTCAAAAGTTTGACAGCCAGAGAGATTATACAGTGGGTTTGACACTTGCCTTGCATGTCTCCAACCTAGGTTAGGTCCCTGGCACCATGTGTGGTCCCTCCTGCCACGAGTTCTGAGAGAGAGAGACAGAGAGAGAGAGAGAGAGAGAGAGAGAGAGAGAGAGAGAGAGAGAGAGAGAGAGAGAGAGAGGGAAGAGGGGAGAGGGAAGAGGGGAGAGGGGAGAGGGGAGAGGGAGGAGAGATATTGAACCCAAGGACTCACATGTAGGGAAGCCATTGTTTTTTTGGTTTCAAAGCCAGACCCCAACCCAGAAATCAGTTTGGGGCTCCAGAATGCAAAGCTTGTGAGCCCAGAAACCACTGTGGGTATTGTTTATTGTTTGTTTGCTTGGTTTTGGCTTTGGGCCACACCTGGCTCTGCTCAGGGATCACACCTAGCAGGCTTGGGAGTTGATATGTGGTGCTGGCAATCAGGCCCAGGTCAGCCGTGTGCAAGGCAAGCACCTGCTGTACTGTCTCCTGAATACCGCAGCAGCTGTACTATGTCTCCTGAGGCTACTGATTTTGAAAAGGGAAATAGCCTGATTATAGTTTGTTGCGGGCATCATAACAGTGCCACATACTGAGTGACTTACACCACAGAAACTAATTTTCTCATAACTCTGGAGTCTGAGATCGAGTTTCTTCTAAGACCTCTCTGCCCTTTTGCTGTGTCCTCACATGACCATCTGTGTGTGACCATGTCTGTTTCCCAGATTTCCTCTATAATGATACCAGCCAGATTAAGTTTGGGTGCACTTTAACCACTAAATTAAAGTAGACCTTTAAGCCCCTTTAAAGGCCCTATTTCTAAATATAGGCATATTCTGAGGAACTGCAGTGTAGAACTTGAATAGGGCTTTTGAGGGCAGTGTTCATGGGCCTGATCAGGCTTGGGGGATAGCCTGAGGTGTGGGTAGGAGCGGAGGGAAAGTCAGAATGTTGAGCTTGGAACAAATGTGGGGACTATGAGGGAGACTGGAGAATGCCGGCCTGGACCAAGGAAACGCCGTGAATCACTGGGAAGATACCAGATTTGTGATTTATTTGGAAATTATAATGCCTTTTCTTTCCCTCACCCCACCCCACTGTTCTCTAGATTAGAAAAATCTAAGCTACTAAAGAAATGACCTAATATAATTAGGTCATTCCCATGACCTAATATAATGGTTTGAGGCTCTTTATGTTCCTGTAGCAAGCCGATGCCCCGGCTCTACTGGCATGAGACAGGACATATGGAGATATTACTGGTGCCCGCTCTAGCGAATAGATGATCAACGGGAAGATCATGATCGTGACTAAAGAAATGTCCTTTATAAAACCTTCCTTGATGTTTGCTTTTCTAAGATTCTGTGCTTTGAAGTTCATTCATCCTAGAATTAATTTCTACAGATTGTTCCCATTGTTGAAAAACTGCTCTTCCATTTTAGCACATCGTGCTACTACAGGCTATTTGGCACAAAGGGGCATGGAATAACTGCCAAATTGTTATTGAATGAAGTTCTTTAATTATTCGTGGAGAAACGGGGGACTATATTATTTAATCTAGATGAAAGAAAGCTGCAACTTTTATCCAAGTGGCAGATAATGAGCCAAAAATGAAAACTAGGATCAACTTAAGAAGTGGGATCTAGGGAGCTGAAGCGATAGTCCAGTGGGTAGGGTGTTTGCCATGTACACGGCTGACCCGGGTTCAATTTTTCTGGCATTCCATATGGTCTCCCAAGCACCACCGGGACTAATTCCTGAGTGCAGAGCCAGGAATAAACCCTTAGCATTGCTGGGTATCACCCAAAAAGCCAAAATAGGGGCCGGAGCGATAGCCCAGCAGGTAGGGCTTTTGCCTTGCACGCCGGCCTGTGCTGGCCCGGGTTCGATCCTCAGCATCCCATATGGTCCCCGAGCACCGCCAGGAATAATTCCTGAGTGCAGAGCCAGGAGCAATCCCCCTGAGCATTGCCAGGTGTGACCCAAAAAAGAAAAAAAAAAAAAGCAAAAATAATAATAATAAATGGGATCTAGGGGCTGGGAAATGGCTCCGAGGTCTGGAGAGCATGCCTGGCACACACAGATTCTAAGTTCAACCTCGGGTGTTCCATGACCTGTCCTCTTACCCCTGGCTGTGCTGGGTGTAACCCAGGTGGACTCTTGAGTTCTGCTGGGGTGGCCCTGGTGGTCCCCAATGCTGCTGGGCCCAGGCAGCATTGCATCACAGGCTGAATATTGCCATGTCCAGCGCACACAGCTAGGCCAAGTATCATGGAAGTTGACTGGGGTCCCTCAGTACTGCTTACGAGGGCCCCTAATTAGCCCCCCAAAGATCTACTTCAGTTTTCTTTCTGTGCTTCTGTTTCTTCTGTAATCTACTCATGCTCCCCACCTCATAACAACTATTTTGAATTTTTGATTTAACATTCATTTTACTTAAATTTTTTTGTTTGGTTTTGGGCCACATGTTCAAGGCTTACTCCTGACTCTGTGCTCAGGGATGCTCCTGGTGGGTTTGGGGGACCTTATAGGGTGCCGAGGCCTATAAGGTTTGCTGTGTGCAAGCAATGCTCCCCCCCACTTACTCTTTAGTCTCTCTGGCTCCTTATTCTTTATTCTATCAGGGGTGATATTTAGTTCTTTTTTTTTTTTTTTTTTTGCTTTTTTTGGGTCACACCCGGCAATGCTCAGGGGTTTCTCCTGGCTCTGCACTCAGGAATCACTCCTGGCGGTGCTCGGGGGACCATATGGGATGCCAGGGACCGAACCTGGGCCAGCATGGGCTGGCCACGTGCAAGGCAAACGCCCTACCCGCTGGGCTATCGCTCCGCCCAATATTTAGTTCTTTTTAATTGATCATTAAAAAAAATTTTTTTAGTGAATTTACCTCAGAGCATCCTTTACTTTTCCTATGTGTTCTACTTTCCAGATAAATCACAAATTTGGTACCTTCTCATTTATTCCACAGCTACTTCTTAGTCCTCGCTGACATTCCTTAGTTTTCTACTTGGTTCCCACGCTTGTTCCCACCTCAACGTTCTGACTTTAGCTTCCACTCAGCCATCCTTCAGGTCTGTCCTTATCAGGCGGACTAATGTTCTCCTCCAAAGTCCTAGGTGGGGCCGTAGTGATAGTCCAGCAGGTTGGGCGTTTGCTTTGCATGTGGCTGGTCCATGGTCCCCTGAGCACAGCCAGGAGTAATTCCTGAGTGCAGAGCCAGGAGTAACCCCTGAGCATGGCCAGGTGTGACCCAAAAAGGAAAAAAAAAAAGTCCTAGGTTGATATTCTACATTGTTGAACCTCAGAATACAGATTTCCTTTTCCTTTTTATTATTTTTTTTTGCAAGGGGGAACTTTTTGGGTGACACCCAGCAATGCTCTGGGGTTACTCCTGGCTCTGCACTCAGGAATTACTCCTGGCAGTGCTTGGGGGACCATATAGGATGCCAGGGATCAAAACCCAGCTTGGCGGCGTGCAAAGCAAACACCCTACCTGCTGTGCTACTGCTCCGGCCCCGAATATAAATTTTCTAAGTTCATACTGATTTTATTCTCAAAACTAATGTAAGAAATAATCATAAAATTTCTGGTTTTCTAGACTTTTTAAAACATAGTAAGAAGACTTTTTTAAAACCTAATAAGATGAAACCAAGTGTTCAGTTTTCTATATTGAGCCAAGTGTTCCCTTCCTTGTCTTTGCACGTTGGTGTCAGTTTCTCTAAGGCTTAGGTTTCTGGTTTGTGACTACTTTGTGTTAAAGGGAAATATTCATCCATTTATCTATTTGTCTATTTATTCGTTTATTTTATTTTATTTTATTTTATTTTTTTTTTGCTTTTTGGGTCACACTGGCAACGCTCAGGGGTTACTTCTGACTCTGCACTCAGGGAATTACTCCTGGCGGTGCTCAGGGAACCATATGGGATGCCGGGAATCGAACCCGGGTAGGCCAGGTGCAAGGCAAGCACCCGACTCTCTGTGCTATTGCTCCGGCCCCATCATTAACAATTTAAAACTACAAAACAGGAGTCTGGAGTGATATCTGTATTCCCAGTATACGTAGTATACAAATGTAAACAAGGAATGCATATGAAGCCTTTTTTTAAAACCCTTTACTTGTGCTTACTTGGGCAGCAGTTGTGACTTGTCACTTGTCTTCCCGTTGTTCATCGGTTTGCTCGAGAGGGCACCAGTAACATCTCCATTCGTTGGGAGTGAGGTCCATTATTGTTACTGTTTTTGGTATATCGAATACACCCCGGTAGAATCGTATAGATATGTGCTCGCTTGGGCAGCACATACACTAAAAATCCTTTACCTCTAACTAACTCATGACTGGCAAGTTTTTAATAGTCACTTGCCCATAAGCAATCAATTTTATTTAAAAATAGTATTGGAGAGATAATACAGGGGTTAAGGCCTTGAATGTAACCAGTACTGGTTTGATCTCGAGTAACTTATCTCCTGAGAACTTCTAGGAATGACCTCTGAGCAAAGAGCTGGGAGTCCCCAAACACTGCTAAATGTGGTCCAAACTTTACTTCCCCCAAGTCATACTGGGCACTGAGCGGGCTCTCGGGTGACTAGTGCACAATCTCTACCTCTGGACATCTGGGTCGTCTCCTTGGCACTGCAAGGTCCACCCGGGTGTAGCCTCCCCACAACAAAACTGGATTTGTATGTATGTGTGTATTCGTGTCTGGATTTTTATTTGTTTGTTTGCAAAACAATTTTTTGGGAGGATGGGGGTGGCGTAGCACATCTGGCAATGCTCAGGGGTTACTCCTGGCCCTGCACTCAGGAATCACTCCTGGCAGTGCTCAGGGGACCACTTGGGATGCCGGGGATCGAATATAACCGTCCCTTGCACAACTGTGTGCAAGGGAAATGTGCTTACTGCTCTCCTACCCAGCTTTGCAAAATTGCTTTTATTGAAAGGAATTTATAGTGAGATGTGAGGGGAGAGGGGGAACTTTAGGATCCCCTGAGAACTAGTCAAGAGACTAGTCAAGAGAACATGGACTGTGGAAAAAGTGTTACCTAGAATTTTAAAGTCTGTTTAGTGGATCACGTGCTTTGGCATAGTGAATAATTGACTGAAATGTTTTGTAATTTTTTTTTTTTTAGTTACATCAAATTAAGGAATGGCTTACAGGCACTTTTGATTTCGGACCTAAGTAATACAGAAGGGAAAATGGGAGATACAACAGATGATGAAGAGGAAGAAGATGACGATGATGACGATGATGACGACGATGACGATGATGAGGATTCTGGAGCTGAAATAGAAGATGATGATGAAGAGGGTTTTGATGAAGAAGAGGAATTTGATGATGATGAACATGATGATGATGATATTGATACTGAGGAAAATGAATTGGAAGAAATAGAAGAGCGGGTAGTAGAAGTTAGAAAGAAAACCACAGAGAAACAGGTGCGCGTCAGGTCTATTTTGCTTTTTATAATTTGGGAGTGCTTTGAACTCATGTTTGATTTCTTAACTGCAAAATTCATGTTTTGATCCTTGAAAGGTCTATTCTGTATAAAGAGTACATTTAAAAACAATTTGCTTTTTTTTAATAAAAGTAATAAATGCTCATTATAAAGACTTAATGGGGGAAAAGAAAAACAGAAATAGGGACTGGAGAAAAGTACTGGAGGACCAATCATTTGTGTTGCAAGTGGTTCCTCATTCCTTACCCTGGTTTGATCTTCTGCACATGTAGCGCTCCCTGAACACCCCTAGGGTCGCTCCTGAGCAGAGAGACAAGACTGTGCCCTGAGTGCTATCAAATATAACCCCTGATTCCCTACTTCCCGGTGCCTGCCCAATTGCCTGTAAATAAATTTTGAGAACAGATATTTAAAGGTTAGTTTTTAGGAGCCGGAAGGAAAGTTTAGTGGGTAGGACTTTTGCCTTTTATGCTGCTGACCCAGGTTCAATCACTGCATCTCATATGGTCCCCTGAGCACCGCCTGGAGTGATTCCTGAGTGAAGAGCCAGGGAGTAATTCTGGAGCATTGCTGGGTGTGAACCCCCTCCCCCAAAAAAAAAAAAAAAAGAAACAATGCATAGGGTTACAGGAGTAGGAGTGTGTTAAGTCTTTCAGAAACTGGACGAAAAGAAGGGAAAAAGGTGGGTAGTGTAGAGTCCTCTTATGGGCCTGTTTTAAGAGTTCTTATTTAGGTAACTCGGTATGAATCATCCTTTTTATGATTTTATAAGGCACCGAAAAGTGGGACAAATAGATTGAAAGACTTGAAACAAATGGGGTGTAGCTAGTGAGCTCAGTATAGCGTATGCTAGCGATCAGTGAATAGATAACTTGGGCCTGGTAGGAAAAAGTTGCTTTTCTCCTTTGGCTGTCTTGAAGAATGCTCTCTTTTACAACTGTAACAAGGATAATATTTGAAGACATTACAGTAAAATTGATCAAGTATATTTTTGGGGGGGGTCACACCCGCAATGCTCAGGGGTCACTCCTGGCTCTTTACTCAGAAATCACTCTTGGCGGAGCACAGGGGACCATATGGGATGCTGGGGACCGAACCCGGATTGGCTGCATGCAAGGCAAGCACTCTACAGACTACTGGACTATCGCTCCGGCCCCTTTTTTTTTTATCTTTTTTTTTCAAGTATCTTTAAAGTTGCTTTTTTTGGCTAGTGACAGTGCATTCAGTGTGCCACAGTCCACATACAAATGAATTAAGTTCAGATGATTAAGACTAAAGTATATATAGGTCATATGCACTATGCCATAAAAGGTCATCTCTCAAAGATGTGAAAATGTGAGCTGTAAGTAGGAAGTAGGACTTAAATAACCCTCCAACCCTCACAATCACTTGTTTTGAAATAGCATATTCCTTTTTTTTTCCTTTTTGGGGTCATACCTGGCAATGCTCAGGGGTTTCTCCTGGCTCTGCACTCAGAAATTACTCCTGGCGGTGCTCAGGGGACCATATGAGATGCCGGGGATCAAATCTGGGTCGCCAAATGCAAAACAAGCGCCCTGTCTGCTGTACTGTCGCTCAGGCTCTGCATATTCCCATTTTGGGATAACTTAAGTAGTTTTAATTTAGGAAATGCTTTAAAAATGAATGGGTCTGAGAGATAATACAGGAGGTAAGACTCTGGGCACAGTCTTGCACATGGCACCTTGCGCATGGCTGACCCAAGTTTGTTTCCCAGCATCACATAATCCTCCCTCCCCAGAGCATGTTCTAGAGTGATCCCTGAGCATTGAACCAGCAGTAAGCACAGACAGGTGTGTCCCCCCCAGAACATAATAATACAAAAAAAAACTGCTGTGATGACGAGTAATAATAACTTTGGGGCTAGAGAATAGTACAGGAGGTGAGGCATTAAGCTTGGGTGTGGCTGCTTTGGCGATGACCCAGGTTGGATCCCCTGCACTGCATATGGTCCCCGGCAAGAAAGCATAGAACCAGGAGCGCCCAAAACAACACAAACATTCTAAAGATGAAAACCAAAATGTTTGGGTATATGGGTATATTTTCCCTTTCTATAGACCTAAATATATATATAAATAATCAGAGTAGTAAAGGAAAGAAAGAAATTATAAAAGTCATGGAAAAGAGCACTGACAGGAAATCTGTTTTAATTATCTTTCTGTATGATCTTAGGCACTTTCATATTTTTATTTTCTCCCTTCTAGAACAAGAGGATTATTTTTTTTTAAATATTATACCACCTTGAGACATTCAATTACAAAGGTGTTCATAATTGGTTCTTGGTAATACAGTATTCCAGCACCCATCCCTCCACCAGTGCCCCATTTCCACCACCAATGTACCCCACGCCCTTCCACCCACCCCCCACGCTACCTCAAGAGCAGGTAGCCCTGTTTCTTCTCTTTCTCTCTCTGTGTCTCTCTCTGTCTCTGCCTCTCTCCCTCTTCTTTTACACATTGTGGCTAGCCCTGCAGATATTTAAAGTTTATCACTTAAGTCTCTTTGTGTATATTCAATGGTGAGTTTTAATCTGCCATTACCATTTCCCACACTTAGTAAAACACTGGTATCTGTTTATATTCTATTAATGAATGCAGTCATTCTATATCTGTCCTTTTTCCTTTGACTAATTTCACTCAGCATGATTGATAGTCTCCATGTCCATCCATTTGCAGATAAATTTCATAATTTCGCTTTTCCGACAGCTGCATAGTATTTCATTGTGTAGGTGAACCACAGTTTCTTTAGCCAGTCCTCTGTTCTCGGGCATTTAGGTTGTTTCCAGATTCTAGCTATAGTGAATAGCGCAGAGATGAATAAAGAAGTACAGATAGTGTTTCTGCTATGTGTTTTTTGGTCTCGGGTATATTCCCAGGAGTGCTATTGCTGGATCAAATGGGAGCTCAATATCTAGTTTTTCGGAGGAATGCCCATATTGTTTTCCAAAAGGGCTGGACCAGTCGGCACTCCCACCAACAGTGGATCAGAGTCCCTTTTCCCCACATCCACGCCAGCACCGGTTCTTGCTGTTTAGGATGTGTGCCAGTCTCTGTGGTGTGAGATGGTACCTCATTGTTGTTTTGATTTGCATCTCCCTGATGGTTAAAGATGAAGAACACTTTTTCATATGCCTTTTGACCATTCGAATTTCTTCTTTTTGGAAGCTTCTGTTCATTTCTTCTCCCCATTTTTTGATGGGGTTGGCTGGTTTTTTCTTGTGAAGTGCTACCAGTGCCTGATATATCCTGGATATTAACCCCTTGTCAGATGGGTATTGGGTGAATATCCTTTCCCACTCTGTGGTGGATTGTCTTTGTATCTTGGTCACTGTTTCTTTCTTTCTTTTTTTTTTTTTTTTTGCTTTTTTGGGTCACACCCGGCGATGCTCAGGGGGTTACTCCTGGCTCTGCACTCAGGAATTACTCCTGGTGTTGCTCGGGGGACCATATGGGATGCCGGGATCAAACCCGGGCCGGCATAGGCCAGCCGCGTGCAAGGCAAACGCCCTACCCTCTGGGCTATCGCTCTGGCCCCAAGTCACTGTTTCTTTTGAGGTGCAGAAGCTTTTCAATTTTATATAGTCCCATTTGTTAATCTTTTCTTCCATTTGCTTGGTCAGTGGTGTGTCGTCTTTAAAGATACTTTTAGTTTCGATGTCACAGAGCGTTTCTCCTATGTTTTCTTTGATGTGCCTTATAGATTCATGTCTGATGTTGAGATCTATAATCGATTTTGATCTGACTTTTGTGCATGGCGTTAGAATGAGGTCTAAGTTCATTTTTTACATGTAGCTGTCCAGTTTTCCCAGCACCATTTGTTGAAGAGGCTTTCTTTGCTCCACTTAATATTTTTTGCTCCTTTATCGAAGATTAAGTGGTTGTATCTTTGAGAGAGGATTATTTTACATGACTTTTTAAGGTCCACTTTAGTTCCAAGACATATAACTTCATATCTGTAGGTTTCTTTTAGTAATCATCTGTTAGCTTTTTCCATGATTTAAACTTCTTTTTATCTCTGTAAAATATTGTTTTGGGGGCCGGAGAGATAGTACAGCAGGTAGGGCATTTGCCTTAAATGTGACCGATCTGGGTTCGATCCCTGGCATCTCATATGGTCCCAAGCACTGCCAGGAATAATTCCTGAGTACAGAGCCAGGAGTAACTCCTGGGTACTGCCGGATTACTGCCGGATGTGACCCCCGCCAATTTTTTTTTTTGAGAAACAATTATTGTTAAGACCTTCTGGGGCCAGAGAGACAGCGCAGGGGTTAAGGCATTTAGCTTGTACAAGTCCACTCAGGTTTGGTCCCTGTTCCTGTGTATAGTTCCTCAAGCACCACCAGGTATAAGCCCTGATACCGCTGGATTTGGCCCACAAAACAAGAAAACAAAATCCCTAGAATTATTAAAGTACCTTAGATTTAGAAACAATAGTTGTGTGAAGTTCTCTTATAAGTGAAGCATGTGTCTGGTGTTTTTTGTATCTTTTGTTTTGCTTCTGTGGATCAAACTCTGTTTACCTCTTCTAGAAGCAGCTTTGTCAGTTTTTAAAAATCATGACAAAAAGCTCAGATGCTGCTTTTGATTTTCCAGAAATTCAATATGATAGAGACCCTCAATATATTGATAGTTAATTTTTTACCATGTTAGAAGAACCCAATGCAATTTAAAGAGAAGATCAAGTTGTTTTGGTTCACTAGTATGGATATCTTAATGAAAGGAAATATCTCATTATTTAAAATTTTTATTAATTTTTTAATTTAGTTTGCTTTTTGGGTCACATCCGGCAATACTCAGGGGTTACTCCTGGCTCTGCACTCAGGAATTACTTCTGGTGGTACTCGGGGGACCATATGGGATGCCGGGATCAAACCGGGTTGGCGCGTGCAAGGCAAATGCCCTACCCGCTGTGCTCTGGCTCCCCCATTATTGTAACAGTGGAAAAATTGCTATAATGGTTTATTCATTTATTGAATGGATATCTGCAATATTTGATGTAAAGTAGTTTAGAAAGAGACGGTTTAAAAAATATTGTAGGGGAAGCAGAGAAATAGCTCCCTCTTTGATCCCCAGAACCCACTAGGAGTGATCCCTGACTGCAGAGTTAAGAGTAAGCCCTGAGTACTGCCGGTGTGATCCCAAACTCTCACTTTTCCCCACAAAAGCAAAGAGGTTAATTACTTTCACAGGATTTTTTTTTTATTCCCCCACATGGTAAATTGTTTCTGATCTGAAAGATTTGATAAGTTAACATTGAAATTTAAGTATGCTACATGTCAAGTTATTATTTGTTGAGGGCTTTTCCCCCTTAAAGTATTTTCCCCCTACATATATATGTATATATTATATATATAAGTGTATATATACATATATAAGTTATACATATATGTATACATACATACATGCATATGTATATGTATATATACATATACGTATAACATATATGTATATATATACACACATATATAACTTATTATCACGCTACAATAGTGCTAAAATTATGGTACCAATATACAAAAGAACCACTCCCTACCACCAAAGTGCCTCCTACCTATTTAGAGGTTTTAAAAGTCATTTCTCAAGTACTAATGTCTCAGTGTGAATTTTGGGGATAGATAATTCTGAAGTATGAATTTCTTTTCTAGCAATCGCAGAACCTGTGTTTGCGGTGGTCAAAGCTCACTGATAGACTGTGGTTTAAGTCGACTTTTTCACACATGTCTTCAGCCCTGCTGGTCGAGACAAGAAATCTTTATGGGGTAGTTGGAGCTGAAAGCAGGTTAGGCACCTATTAAACATCACAGAACAGGTTAGACGGTGGTTTGAAGAAGTGGTGTTTTCTCCATTTTTAAACTGTATTTATGTGCCTAAATCTTAAAAGTAGATTTACAATATGAAGTGAAACTATTTAAATCTTCCAAAACATACTTTTCCTTTCTGGCACATGGTTAGACTTTATACCAGCCAGGGACATGCTGTCTTTCAAAAAAAAATTCTCTTTTAAGAGGATAACCATTAATTAAAAACAGTTTCTGGGGGCCGGAACTATAGTACAGTGAGGAGGGCATTTTCCTTGCATGCGGCCAACCCAAGTTTGATCCTCAACATCTCATATGGTCTCTGAAGCATCACCAGGAGTCATTCCTGAGTGCAGAGCCAGGAAGAACCCCTGAGCATTGCTGGGTGTGACCCAAAAAGTTAAAAAAATAGTTTGTGTCATCAAATGTGTTATCCTTCAAAACTGGCATTTGTAAAATTTGGGAAAGTTACTATTCAACCTCTAATTCTTAAGGAGTGAATGGACTTTTTCCCTCCCATATTTTACGCCTTTTAACATTGACATCATGTTACGCCTTAACTATTTTAAGTGTAGAGTTTTGTGTGCTCTTTGATCATCAATAATGCTAAAATTTCTGATTTTCCCAAGGTAGTGGGAGAGTAGATACTGATAAGTAATGTAGTCTATATATCTTTAGTCAGTATTAACTTTGTAAAAAGCCCCTTTAAAGTTCAGGGTTGTCCGTGGGGCCGTGCCGATAGCACAGGGGGCAGTTTCCTTGCTTTCTCCGGCTGAGCCCAGTCACAAAAGGTCCTTGAGCACCAGGTGTGGCTGCCATGTCAGAAACAGAACAACATCAGCAGCAGCAACAGAGGTTTAATGCTGTGATTTTTAACAGCCAGGTATTTAAAAATAATATTTAGGGCTGGAGAAAGAATACATTAGGTAGGCTGTTTGCTTTGCGGGCTAGTTCAAGTGTCCAGCATCCCCTGAGCGCTCCCAGGAGTAATTCCGGAGTGCAGAGGCAGGAGGAACCCCTGAGCACAAAAACAAAACCCCAACATTTTATTTTATTTTATTTATTTATTTATTTTTGCTTTTTTGGGTCACACCTGGCAATGCTCAGGGGTTTCTCCTGGCTCTGCACTCAGGAATTACTCCTTGCGGTGCTCGGGGGACCATATGGGATGCCGGGGATCGAACCCTGGCCGGCATGGGCTGGCCACATGCAAGGCAAACGCCCTACCCACTGGGCTATCACTCTGGCCCCGAAACCCCAAAATTTTAAACTTAAATTTTAAACTTAAATTTTAACTTAAATTTAAATTGTCTTTATTAAGTACTTTTTTATTTAGGTTTTTTAAAAATGTTATATGCTTTTTTTTTTTCTTTTTTAAAGAACATTTTCTGAATAACATTGAGAAATTAGCATTTGCCACTGAGTTACAAAACACGGACTTTAATTGCCTTAGCTATTTTAACTATCTAGATATATTATTATAGATATAACCTATCCATCTACAATTTCCAAAATCTAATGCATTAAGAAAAAAATAGAATGTACTGAGCAAAAGATGAAAACAAAAACAAATGCGTTGAGAGACAAAACTGATCGAGAGCTCTGGAATGCTGACAGGCTAGTGTTTGGGTGGGGGGGCCGCTGCCCTTTCCTTGTCTCCTCTGTTTCTGCTTTTTCCCTTAGGTCCACACCTCTTCAGTCTTTGGCAGGATGGGCGGGGGGAGGAGCAGGGTGAAACTGACACGGTTCTGGTGAGTTTCACTTTGCTGCTCCTCCCGATTCTCAGGGAAAGAAATGTTACTTCCGGTGGGAAGTCTTCCGCCTCCAAACCCTGAAAGCGAGACGACGGTTTTCTCCCTTCGGATTGACTCACTGTGCATGTTTTACTATTCCAGTCTGCAGCGGCGCTTTGTGTTGGAGTGGGCAGTTTTGCCGATCCTGATGACCTCCCTGGGCTGGCACACTTTCTGGAGCACAGTAAGATCTTTGTAAAATATTCCAGGGTTCTATTTTTAACCTCAGAATTAGTGTGAAAAAAAAGTGGAAGGGGGCCGGAGTAATAGTCCAAATAGGGCATTTGCATTGCTCTATCCTCGGCATCCCTTATGAAACCCTAGGCACCGCCAGGAGTAATTCCTGAGTGCAGAGCCAGGGGTAACCCATGAGCTGATATCACCTGATATTTGAAAAGCAAAATAAAAAATAAATAAAATAAAGATAATATGAGCTGATTTTAGAAATAACTAGGTTGATAAAACACACGCTTTCACAAGAGGGAAAAGCTGAGAAATTGTTTGTCATAAGAGACAACTTAATTTTAAACTCCTTGAATATACTTGGTTTGAGCATTAGAATATAATCACTTAACTGTTTTTTAGGAGTATGTTTTTCTCTTCCTTTTTCTTGGTATATTTCCTTTTTTTCTCTCTCTTGTCTTCCTGTATTCTTATTCCTTCCTTCCTTCCTTCCTTCCTTCCTTCCTTCCTTCCTTCCTTCCTTCCTTCCTTCCCTCCCTCCCTCCCTCCCTCCCTCCCTCCTCCCTCCCTCCTGTCCTTCCTCATTTCTTTCCTTCTTCCCTCCCTCCTTCTCTTCCCGCTCCCTCCCTCTCTTCCTTCCTTCCTTGCTTCTTCTCTTCTGTCCTCTGCTCTGCAAAGAACAAAAGAGTTACCCAAACTCTGCCTACTTGGGGCTGTTGGTGTCCTGTCTAGCCCCCACCCCTTTTTCTAGAGGAGTCTTTACCACTTCCCCTTATCCCCACTATTTGGCTCCAACCATCCCCAAGCACATCAAGCAGTAATGATTAAAGGCATCCCTGACTGGGCTTCTGCCCTGCCACGGAACAGACTGCAGCCTCATCGTGGGCGGTTGGAAGAGGATGGAAAAAAAAGAGTAGTCTTTATTGTTAGTCGTGAGTTCAGAAAGCGTGGTAAAATCAGCAAATAAGACAGAGGCCAAGTCCCAGAAGTTTAGGCTTTAATTTTGGGAAGGACAGCTTTTTCCTGGGATAGCCAAGCTATCGGATGGTTGATGGTCTGACATAGAAAAAAGACTGGGATGAACCCAGAACCATGGCAGAGCCTGGCAAGCTACCTATGGTGTATTCGATATGTCAAAAACATGAACCAGAGTGATAGTCCAGTGGGTAGGGCGTTTGCCTTGCATGCAGCCGAACCGGGTTTGATCTCCGGCATCCCATATGGTCCCCGAGCACTGCCAGGAGTAATTCCTGAGCATTGCCGGGTGTGATCCAAAAAGCAAAAGAAAGAAAAAAAGTAACAATAATGGACTTCATTCCTAACGAATGGGGACGTTACTGGCACCCGCTTGAGAAAATCGATGAACATTAGGGAAGACAAGTGGCAAGTGACAAGTGACAAGCCAAGCTGTTGTTTATCAAAATATCAGAAATAGACAATAAAGAGACATTTAATATAAAAATAAAACAAATCTTTGGTGTAATTATGAATGTGCTTAAGCGAAACACTTGTGTGAATAGTGGCTTAAATTCATCGTTGTTCTGGCTTGTTATGTTCTGGCTCTCTAAGCAAAACTCACCTGATGAGTTTTTATAGGAACATTCACTTGCATAGAAGCTCATATTAGTATCGTAATCTTTTTATATACATGTTTATTTAAAGCTATAAATGTTTAGGGTCTGGAAACTGGCTAGATTATATATGATAGATAAGGTCTATCAGTGGTAGGTCACATGCTTCACATGTATGAAGACCTGGATTCATACATTCAAACACACACACACGCATACACACACACTTCTTAGTTATTTTAGTGTAAAAAGCAGTCTGTGAGAGGAAATATCTGATAGAAAACTGGTCTTTTGTGTTCTTTCCTCTTAGTGGTCTTCATGGGTAGTCTGAAGTACCCAGACGAGAATGGGTTTGATGCTTTCCTGAAGAAACATGGAGGCAGTGATAATGCGCCAACTGATTGTGAACGCACAGTTTTTCAGTTTGATGTCCAGCGAAAATACTTCAAGGAAGCCCTGGACAGGTAAATAACTCAAAATATATTTCCCTTTTATTCTCTGTAATTTCTTTCCAAGCAGTTCTGACTTTGTAGAATTGTCACAATATTTAGAGAAAAGAGCTAACTAAATACACCTTGGCTCTTATTTTTTAATGCTTAAGTGTTTGTGTTAGAAATTAAACTGAAATTCTTAACACCTTTTGAGTTTTGTATATAATGCCTTTATCGACTCATTGTTAGATATTATTATTTTTTTCTTTTTTGGGTCACACCTGGCAATGCTCAGGAGTTACTTCTGGCTCTGCACTCAGGAATAACTCCTGGTGGCGCTGGGGAACCATATGGGAAGTCGGGGATCCAACCCAGCTCTGTCGCATGTAAGGCAAACGTCCTCCCTGCTGTACTACCCTCTGGCCCGTTATTGTTAGTTATTTAAAAAAAAGTATTGGAAAATGGGCCAGCGTGATAATACAGCAGGGAGGGCATTTGCCTTGCATGCGACCAACGGCATTGATCCTCGGTGTCACGTTTGGTCCCTCGAGTACCACCAGGAGTAGTTCCTGAGTGAAGAGTCAGGAGTATCTCCTGAGTGTTGCCGGTGTGACCCAAAAAACATATTAGAAAATGCAGAAAAATGGAAAAAGGAGTAAGAATGCCCTGAATTTTACTATGTAGAGATAGCTATGGTAGATTTTTTTTTGGTATATAGCTATATATGGATATATATATATATATATCCATATATATATATTATTCTTTTTTGGGTCACACCCGATGATGCTCAAGGGTTATTCCTGCTTTTGCACTTAGAAATTACTCTTGGAAGTGCTCAGGGGACTATATGGGATGCTGGGGATTGAACCCGGGTGGGCCCGTTCAAGGCAAATGCCCTACCCATATTGCCATTTATGTTATTTTATATATATGAGAGCATATTATTCATATCCTTTTTTATTTTAAGAAAAATTAATCATTTTTACATATACTTGATTTACAAAACAATATTAAGTGATCTGTTATTTACATTACATAGAATATACATACTCTATTCAATTAGTTATGTATTATTAGGCAGTGCTTCCCACTTTTGTTTATAGTGCTGTGGTGAAAATCATTATTTTTTATACATCCTTGATTCTTTCTAAAAGTGAAATTGCTGAGTCTATTTGTATGTATTTTTTTTCATGGTCGGCTTTGATTTTTCAAAATTATTTTCCAGAAGTTTCATGGCTCTGCACTCAGGAATCACTATTGGTGGTGCTCAGGGGACCATATGGGATGCCGGGATCGAACCTGGGCCGGCATAGGCCCGTCACGCAAGGAAAACACCCTACCCGCTGGGCTATCGCTCCGGCCCCATGAACCCATCTTTCTTGGCAAGGAAAGATGAATGAGATTTGGTGTATATGGGAATAGTCTGGCTAAAGTCACCGACCTCCGTGGAGATGGAACTGGGGTCCCTTTCCCCCACCTCTCTCCCTTCCGGGAGGCCTGGTGGACCGACCTATGAACCGCCTCCCAGGCTGTTGGCTGTGAACCAGAGACACAGATACACGAGTCAGAGCTGCTACAGGCTCTCCCCATTGCGCTGCAACCTCATTGTGGCAATGCGGTTCATCAGCAAATGCAACAACTGAGAGCCTACCTACTACCGAGAGTATCCCATCCGCACGGTAGAGCCTAGCTAGCTACCTGTGTCGTATTCGATATGCCGAAACATTGACAATAATAGACCTCAGGGGCCAGAGAGATAGCACAGCGGGTAGGGCATTTGTCTTGCATGTGGCTGACCCGGGTTCAATCCTTGGCATCCCATATGGTTCCCTGAACACCAACAGGAATAATTCCTGAGCGAAAAACCAGGAGTAAACCCTGAACGTCGGGTGTGACCTAAAAAAAAAAAAAAGACCTCAATACCATGACCTGAAGGAATGGTCTGAGACTCTTCGTGTTCCTGAGTGAGCAGATGCCCTTGGGCTGTGCTAGCACAGGACAGGGGAATAGAGAGGTTACTGGCGCCTGCCTGAGCAAATCGATGAACAACGGGGAGACAAGTGATACAGTTATTGAACTCACCCAAATGAACAGTTTTTTAGAACAATACCAAAATTTCATTAAGACATTTTGGTGACTGTGTGTGTAATATATTGGTGATTTTTTTTTTGTCTTTGATTTGGGCCATACCTGGTCTCCGCCTTAAAGCGACCTCGGAGCACCTGTCAGTGTGGCCCCCCAAAGGAAAAAAAAAACCAAATAAATAAAAGAGGGCGGCGAGAATTTCCTCGGCTCCAGTGCCCTACCCTCTGTGCTATCGCTCTGGCCCTAAAGACTAATGTTTAGCATGAAATATATGTGTATATATATATATATATATATATATATATATATATATATATATGTATATATATAATACATATAATATAAATATTAACTCACAGACATGGGGCAGAGCTGCTACTTGCTCTCCCTGTGCCCAGCTGCTCACGAGGTGCCCAGGAGGGATGGCGGGTTCTAGCCCTGGCCCACCACCCCAGCAGAGCCTTGCAACAAGCCACCACGACCCCCCACTCCATGAGGGCCTCCATTTTCCACATCCGGACTTCTCTCTCATCAGATCTCCACCCAGCAGACCAGCCTATCACAGCCCGGCCTGCGCGGCCGCATGGTTCATCAATAAATGCTGGACTTAGAGATGACTACAAGAGTATGCTGCCTACACGGCAGAGCCTGGCAAGCTACCCGTGTTGTATTTGATATGCCAAATGCCAGTAACAATTATAGACCTCATTCCGGAATGGATTGAGGCTCTTTATGTTCCTGGAGCAATCAGATGCCCTTGGGCTCTACTAGCATGAGACAGGACATATGGAGATGTTACTGGGCCTGCTCGAGTAAATCGATGATGAACGGGAAGACAGTGATACATACCTGGTATTGGTCAGGGCTTCTAGAACTGGTATTGGTCATTGGTTCCTGGCACTGCACTTAGGGATTTTTCTGGCAAAGCTCAGAGGATTATACTGGGATACCAGGGATCAAATTTGTGTTGGTTTCATCTAAGGCAGGTGCTCTACCCTCTGTACTATAGGTTTAGCCCCAACAGTGTTTTTTTTTCCCCGTGGTTTATAATGCAGCTATCTTCCTATATTCAATGAACTATTTTATAGATAAGTTCTTGTACTTTAGAAAATTAGGACTATTCTAAGGGTGACTCCTGCTTTTGTTTCAAAGTTTTTTTTTTTTTTTTGGGGGTCGCACCCAGCAATGCTCAGGGGTTACTCCTGGCTCTGCACTCAGGAAATACTCCTGGCGGTGCTCGGGGGACCATATGGGATGTCGGGGATCGAACCCGGGCAGGCACAGGCCGGCCGCGAGCAAGGCAAATGCCCTACCCGCTGGGCTGTCGCTCCGGCCTCTGTTTCAAAGTTCTTGACTCCAATGCTTCACAAATTTAGACTGATGTGTATATATGGAAAGTACTGGGAATAATTGCCCAGCGTCCCAGTTACCACACAACGCACACTCGCTTACACACACACAATACACAGCTGGGAGTAGACAGTGAGCAGCACTTGAGTGGAGCCCCACCTCCCAAAAATCCTTTTCAGTAGGTTCTTTGGGCCTTTTCGCTTCGGCTTTTGGCTCCTGCGGCTTTTGGCTTTTTGCTCTTTGGCCTTTTGCTCCTTCTTCTGGGTAGGACTCAGCTCAGGTGAGATCCTCTCTCTCTTTGGTGGGAGACGTAGGCTCTTTTGTATGGTCTAAGTTTGGACCAGAGCTAGAGTTTGTTCATTATATTGGAGTGCTGTGGAAGAGCTTTTTGTACTATTAAAAGCCTTTTTTGGAATTGCGCCGACTCGTGAGTTTTCATCCGTTCCCGGCGCCCTCGGAGGTAGAAGAGAACTTCAGTCCTGACACTGTTGGGGACCCCAGTGGCATTCCCCGACATCAGACGACCCCCCCCCCTTCACTCCATGAGAGCCTCCATTTTCCACATCCGGACGTCCCCCTCGTCAGAACTCCACCCAGCAGACCAGTCAATCACAGTCCGGCTCATCGAGATCCACCATCCAGCAGTCTTTTTTTAAATCCGGCCTAGGTATGCTGATCCTGAGACTCACAGACATGGGGCAAAGCTGCTACTGGCTCTCTCTGTGCCCAGCCGCTCACAAGGCGCCCAGGAGGGATGGCGGGTTCTAGCCATGGCCCGCCACCCCAGCAGAGCCTTGCAACAAGCCAGACGATGCGCGGTTCATCAATAAATGTTGGATTTAGAGATGACTACAAGAGTATGCTACCCGCATGGCAGAGCTTGGCAAGCTACCCGTGTTGTATTTGATATGCCAAATACCAGTAACAATTATAGACCTATTCCCATGATCTGATGAAATGGTTTGAGGCTCTTTATGTTCCTGGAGCAAGCAGGTGCCCTTGGGCTCTACTAGCATGAAACAGGACATATGGAGATGTTACTGGTGCCCACTCGAACAAATCGATGATGAACGGGAAGACAGTGATCACTTGATCGATCACTTGAATCCTGTTATTCATCGATTTGCTCGAAGCGGCGCCAGTAACATCTCCATTGGACCCTATCACGTGCCAATGTAGCCCAATGGCATCTGGTTGATTCAGGAATATGAAGAGCCTCAAATCGTTCCTTCAGGGTCTTGAAAAGGAAGTCTGACCATCTTGTAGGTGGGCGGCCACGTGATCTTTTGACATCCCGTGGGATCTAGTTGGTAATGGCTCTAGTCCAGCGGTTGTCTCCAAATCGCATTACATGTCCAGCCCATCTGATTTTCGATGCCTTGGCAAACGAGACAGCATCCCTGATTCTGGAATAGCGATGGAGGTCAGAACTTCGGATTCCTCTCACTTGAGTGAGGTGTGATATTCCAACCATAGCTCTTTCGATTCCTCTCTGGGAGACCCAAATAGCATTCTCATCCTGCTTTCGTAGGGCCCTGGTCTCTGAGGCGTATGTTAATGCAGGGAGAACGGTGGAGTCAAAGAGATGTGCCCGGAGCCGGAGGTTCTTTGTCCTTTTTAGCTATTTCTTCGATGCCTCTAAAGGCATTCCATGCCGCTCTCTTCCTCCTGTGCAGCTCAGGTTTTAGGTCGTTCATCATGTTGATTTCTCGACCTAGGTACACATAACTGTTGCATTCAGAGATGTTTGTTCCATTGAGAGTGAATGGGGCCTCTGGAACTAGTTCATTTTTCATAAACATGGTTTTCTTTAGATTCAGCTGTAGACCTATCTTTCCACATTCTCGGCCGAAGTCAGCCAGCATTTGTGCCGCTTGGCTAATGTTCGGTGTTATTAGAACGATGTCATCAGCGAAGCAGAGGTGGTGTAGTTGCCGACCATCTATCTTCACTCCCATTCCTTCCCATTCTAATTGTTGCATGATGTTCTCGAGGGTGGCGCTGAAGAGTTTTGGTGAAATGGTATCACCCTGTCGAACCCCTCTTTTGACATTAATGATCACTTCTTTGTAGAATGGTGAGATCCTGGTGGTGAATCCGTAATACAGCTCACGAAGGATCTTGATGTATTGGGTTTGAACACCCTGTTTGGCTAGGGCTTCGATGACTGCTTCAGTCTCCACAGAATCAAAGGCTTTCTGTAAATCAATGAACGTGAGACAGAGCGGCATCTTGTACTCCCTACAAACCTCAATGAGCTTGGTTACTGTGTGGATATGGTCGATTGTGCTGAATCCTTTCTGGAAGCCTGCTTGCTCGCATGGTTGTCCTTCATCTAGTGTTCTGCTAATCCTGTTCAGGATGACTCGTGATACAGTCACCAGTAAGACAGCAATACAGTGATAAATAGGTTCTAAAATTATTTGATCTAAGGATAGTTTAGCTACATTTTTCATGAACTAAACTATGTAAAAAAAAGAACAGACCAGCGCCCAGAAAGTTAGTACAGCGGGTAGGATGCCTGCCTTGCATGAGCTCCCAGATTCTATCTCCTACCCCCCATATGGGCTCCTAAGCTCTTCAGGAATGATCCTTTAACACAGAGTCACCTAGGTAGTGCTGGGTGTCGTATGAAAAAAAAAGAAAACAAAAATTTGTTATGAAATTAAGTACTAGGACAAATACTTCATTTTTATTTTTTTTTTTTGCTTTTTTGGGTCACACCGGCGATGCTCAGGGGTTACTCCTGGCTCTACACTCAGGAATTACTCCTGGCGGTGCTCGGGGGACCATATGGGATGCCAGGAATCGAACCCAGGCCAGCACAGGCCGGCCGCGTGCAAGGCAAACGCCCTACCCGCTGGGCTATCGCTCCGCCCAGGACAAATACTTCAAGGGAAAAATTATACTGTCTAGAATATGTTTTCTCAATGGAGGATCATACTGTTCTCTCTCTTTCTCTTTCTTTTTCTTTTTGGGTTACACCTGGCAATGCTCAGGGGTTACTCCTGGCTCTGCACTCAGGAATTACTCCTGGCGGTGCTCAGGGGACCATATGGGATGCTGGGGATCGAACCCAGGTTGGGCATGTGCAAGGCAAACACCCTACCGGCTGTGCTATGGCTCTGGCCCCTAACCCAGATAGTTTAAAACCACTTTTTACCCTCTGTTGGAAGTACTGATACACAGCATTTCAAAACACAAGGCAAACATCCTACCCACCCTGCTTCGGCCCCTGATCAATCTCTCTCTCTCTCTCTCTTTTTTTTTTTGTTTTTTTTGGGTCACACCCGGCGATGCTCAGGGGTTGCTCCTGGCTCTGCACTCAGGAATTACTCCTGGTGGTGCTCGGGGGGACCATATGGGATGCCGGGGATCGAACCTGGGACCGCTGCATGCAAGGCAAATGCCCTACCCGCTGACTATCGCTCTGCCCCTTTTTTTTTGTAGATATCATTAAAAGTTTATTCTCAGATTAAGAAGTTAAAAGTTTGCTAAATATTGTTGGAAATTAGTTTTTAAATAGTTTTAAATAGTTTTTGCTTTTTTTTGAAAAAGCAATTTTTTCTTTAAAAAATATGACTGCTAGGGGGCCAGAACGATAGTCCAGTGGGTAAGGCCTTTGCCTTGCATGCAGCCACCTGGGTTTGGTCCCTGGCATCCTATATGGTCCCCGATCTCTGCCAGGAGTAATTCCTGAGTGCAGAGCCAGGAGTAACCCCTGAGCACGCCGGTGTGACCTAAAAAAAAAAAAAAAAAAAAAAAAAGACTGCTAGAAATAGAAATGGATTCTCTGTAGCATATACATTTGTATAAATAGATACATGTGTAATTGGTTATTGAACATTTAAGTAGTCAAAGTACATTAAAATTAAAAGCAAATACTTACAAAGTTAAATGAAATCACATTTCGTTTAACTTAAATGCAGGAGTGAGTGTAGAGCCAGGGCTAGGCCCTGAGTATGTTGGGTATGGCACAAAAAAAAAACCCAAAAAAACAAACCAGAAAACATTTAACTTCAACCTTTTTTTTTTTTTTTTTTAATTTTATTTTTGGGTCATACTGGCGATGCTCAGGGGTTACTCCTGGCTCTGCACTCAGGAATCACTCCTGGCGGTGCTCGGGGACTATATGGGATGCCGGGATTGAACCCGGGCTGGCACAGGCTGTCTGCGTGCAAGGCAAACACCCTACCACTGGGCTATCGCCCGGCCCCATTACCTTCAACTTTTAAGAGCAATCTTAACAAACTTGAAAGTTCCATTTACAGTTTACTTTTTAGTTTTTTATTTTAAATTATTTTATTATTGTTATTATTATTTTTGCTTTTTTGGATCACACCCAGCAATGCTCAGGGGTTACTCCTGGCTCTGCACTCAGAATTACTGCTGGCGGTACTGGGGAACATATGGGACTCTAGGGAAATTACACCCAGGTTGGCTGTGTGCAAGGCAAAAGCCCTACTCGCTGTGCTGTCGCTCCGGCCCCTACCTTTTAATTTCTGGGCCAGGGAGCACTCACTGACCTGGAGTGCATATGCTTTGTCTCCAGCTGCCCGAGTGATCCCCCACCGCCTGTTATTTCAAGTTTTTTGGGAGTGAGGGGAGGTTTGGGCTACACTTGGTAGTGATCAGGGGACTATATGAGATGTCTGGGATTGACCCTGGACAGCCACATGCAAGGCAGCCACTATTTAACCCCTGTTGTATCTGTGGCCCTGTAGCACTGAAAGCTTTTATTGAGCAAAAACTGAAATGTCACTTTCTTTGCAGATGGGCCCAGTTCTTCATCCATCCACTAATGATCAGAGATGCAATTGATCGTGAAGTGGAAGCTGTTGATAGTGGTGAGAGAAGTGTTCTGTGTCTCATGATTATTTCCTTCATTTTATCTCAATTTATCACATTTCTCATTCTTTATCATGAGGCTATTTCATCTTTAAAAATTAAGGAACTAGGGGTGGAGGGGGCATACTGGTGGTTAGGGCACTTGCTTTGCATACTGCTGGCCCAGGTTTAATCCCCAGCATCCCATTTGGCCCCCTGAGCACCACCAGGAGCAATTCCTGAGTGCAGAACCTGGAATAACCCCTGAGTATTACTGGGTTGGCACAGTGCCCCTCCCGCCCCAAAAAAATTAAAGGACTAGATAGAAATAGATGTATTGTATTTATTCCTGAAACCATTAAATGTCTGATTTGGTACATATTTAAAATAAAAAGAGGATGAAAAAAAAAAAGAGGATGGATTTTATTTTCATCTTTCATTTTTTAAAAAAAATTAGGGATTTTTATTCATTTTTGCAGGACAGAAGGCTAATTCTAAAAGCTAATATCAGGTGTTGAAACTTTAAAACACCTGATACTCTGCAGTCAAGGATCACTCCTGACAGGCTTGGGGAACCCTATGGGTGTTGGTGTTCAAATGTAGGTCAGCTATGTGCAAGGCCTATGGTACATCACTTTACATGCTGTACCATCTCTCCAACTGCTGTAAAAAATACTCCTTTGGAAAAATGTTACAGGGGCTAAGCTCTTTACTTACATGCCGCTGATCCCAGTTTGATCCTTGGCACCACATATGGTCCCCTGAGCACTACCGCAAGTGACCTGAGCACAGAACCAGGAGTAAGCCCTAAGTACCACGGGGTGTGGCCCCCCACAAAAATATTTCTCTAGAGCCAGAGAAGGAATGCAGGAGTGAAGGCCCCTGCCATGAATGAGGCCAACCCCAGTTCTATCCTTGCACTGGATATGGTCTCTCTGGGGCTCTGGGAATGATCACTGAGCAGAGCCAGGAGTCAGCCCTGAGCACTTTCAGGTATGGCCCTGAAACGTTCCTTAATTACAGAAGACGAATAAATCGTGCCTCTGTAGATATACATGATGGCCTTATTTTAGCATTAGAAATGTGTAATAGTGGACGTAGGAGGCTTTCGCTTCACAGACCACAGGCTTTGCTGGCAGCAGGTGATGAGACAGGAATCCCTCTGTAAGGCGTTTTCTTTTGGGCTTGACTCTTTCGTTTTAAGACGGATTTACTCATTCGCTAGGGTGTAGAGACTGCAGACGGCTGCAGAGACCGTCGATCTGCTGGCCTGCTGACTTGTGTTTTTTCTTAGAGATATAACTCAGTGTGCCTCCATCGGTTTATAAAAGAGGGTCCAGCTAGAGCTCGAGTCCATCTAGCTCTAGCTCCTTGTATATAAGGATTGATTCTATTCTTTGTGTTTTTGTTTCGTTTACTTACTAATATTTTTGGCCACACTTCTCAGTGCTCAGGATTTACTCCTGGTTCTGTCCTCAGGGCTCACGGCTGGTGGAGTCACCACCATATGTGGTGGTGGGAGTTAACCAGGCGGCTGTGGTTGAGCCAAGCACCTAGTTGTTACACTATCTCTCCAGCTTTGATTTTCTTCATTTTTGTTGACTGCCATATCAGACTCATTCTTCTCATGTTCATTTGCCTTTATTTCCATCTGCTGATCAAAAAGGTTCTTGCCTGAGTTTTTAAATTTACACCATTTAATTAATTATTTTTATGTTTTGACTTCTTTTTTGGGTTATACCCTTTAACCCTCAGGTTATATTCTTTAACTCCTGGCTCTGTGTTGAGAAATTACTCTTGGCAGTGCTTGGGGGACCATGTGGGATGCCAGGGATCGAACCCAGGTTGTCTGCATGCAAGGCAAACGCTCTCCGCAGTGTACTATCTCTCCTGCATCTACAGCCATTTTAAAATCATTGCTTTTTCATTGTGCCTTTTGGAAGATCCAGGGATAATATATTGTTTCTTCTAGCACTTAGCTGCCACATCTCGTTTTTAAACTATGGCTTCTTTATCTTAGAGCCATCAGTTTAGGAGTCTGGAAGATGGTTCAAAGGGTTAGATCACATGCTTTGTATGTGTGAGTCACAAGCTAGATCTCCACCATTGCATGGTTCCTGACAGTTGCTGGGAAGAACTCTTGAGCACCAAACCGAAATAAACCCCCCCCCTGCAGCATAACCATGTTACCCCCCCTCTGTTTCCCTCACCCCCAGACCCCCAAAATAGTACCAAAATACCCATCAGAGCTGGAGCAATAGCACAGCAGATAGGGTGTTTGTCTTGCACACAGCCAAACTGGGTTAGATCCCCAGCATCCCATATGGTCCCCCGAGCACCGCCAGGAGTAATTCCTGAATGCCACCAAGTGTAACCCAAAAAGCATAAAAGACAAACAAAACATCATCAGTATAGGACTGGGGGCCGGAGTGATAGCCCAGCGGGTAGGGCGTTTGCCTTGTACATGGCCGGCATATGCCGGCCCGGGTTCGATCCCAGGCATCCCATATGGTCCCCCGAGCACCGCCAGGAGTGATTCCTGAGTGCAGAGCCAGGAGAAACCCCTGAGCATCGCCGGGTGTGACCCAAAAAAGCAGTATAGGACTGGGCATGTGTGTTAGTGGCCTCGCGTGTGAAAACCCAGGTTCAGTTTCCAAGCACTACAAAATAAAATGAAACAACAAAACGGACCTTTTTGTTAGAGTACAGTAGCTGTCCACTCAACAAATGACTGTGATCCCTCTTGCCTCCCTTCTGGAAGGGGCCTCATGATTTCCCAGATAATCCAGTTTCTCTCTCCTTTTCAGGATCAGATTTAATCACATCTCAAAATTCCTTCTGTAATATAAGATAATGTTTTCACAGTCATCCTGGGTTCAGTTCCTGGCACCACAGGTGGTCCTAAACTCACTAGGAGTGAGCCCTGAGCACAGAACTAGGAAAAAGCCCTGAATAACACCAGGTGTGACCCCCCCAAAATAAACAAAAAGAGTACAGGAAGGGGTTAGCTTGCTTTGTACACAGTTGACCCAGGTCTGACGCGGTCTGTGATCCACTAGGAGTAGATCCCTGAGTATGACTGTATAAGCCCAAGTCAACCCCACCCCCACGCCACAAAGAAGGGAGGAAAAAATCAGTTACCAGTGTGGAATCTTCTCTCCTTCCGATCCTCCTGTCTGTCTCATATCTTCTCTGTCTGTGACCCCACTTGCTTCCCTGCTGTAAGGGTTGACTGCACAACAGCCCTTTTATAATTAAAGGTGACGTTTCCACAGGCTTTAGAAATTAGGATGTGGGTATCTTTGGGGTGGGGGAAACATGTATTCCGCACACTAAACCGCACTTAATAATGGCATTGTTTTGTTGCCATATCTTCATATTTCCCCAGAGACTTTTAAACTTGTTTTGCCGGCAGCTGTCTGAAGTCGACCCTTGGCACCCCTGAGGTGCCCTGTGCCCTGCCAGGAGTGATCCCTGATGACAGTGCCAGGAGTCAGCTCTAAGCACCACTCGGGTGTCCCAAATAAAAAAAAACAAAAATAGAGAAAGCCTTTCAATGTGTTTCCAACCCTGGAAGTCGACCCATGCGGAGGGCTTGGACAGGGTCCCTCACATTGTTTGAGTTTTCTGCTCACTCCCCTGCTCAGAAGCAACCTTCTGTGTCTCCCACATCCTACTCCTTTTCCTCTGCACATTTATTTCTCCTTATTCCACTTCTCACTGACGGACACTGTTTTAGAATCTGCTCGTTGGTTTCTATATTGTTTCGCTGACCTAGATTATAAATTCCTTGAGGACAGACTTGTTAATATTACTGCTCTCAAACTAGTTCAGGAGTACTTAAATGATCAGTAAGTATTTGTTGTAGGAACATTTATTTAATCTTTGTAATTATTCAGTGAGCTAAGCATAGCAATTCCATTTTATTTATATTTTTGTCTGTTATCAATGCTAGGCCACACCCACTAGTGCTGGGGGCAGGGTGTGCGAGGTAGTTGCCAGCCACTCCTGGCAATGCTCTGGGGTAATGTGCAGTGCCAGGGATCAAACCCACAGTCTCACATAATATAGGACATGTGTTCTATCACTTGAACCACATTCTGAACTCCAGTCGTAAAGCAGAAGTTGAGGGGCTGAGCAGTAGTACAGCGGAGAGGGCACTTGCTTTGCAGGCAGTCGGCCTGGGTCCTATGCCCAGCCCCCTCATATCGTCTCTGGAGCTCCGTCAGGCTGAGCCCTCAGTGCAGAGCTGAAAATAAGCCCAGAACACAGCCAGGTACGGCTCAGAAGCAGAAACAAAAAAGCAGAAGTAGAATCAGAGAAGTTACATGACTTCTTTAAGTTTGCTCAGTTTAGAAATAATAAAAATTGAATTCTGCTCAATATTTCAACTTCAAAGTGATTGTTGCTATCAATACTTTGTTACCAATAAGTTGATTTAGCAGAAATTTTTTGTTTTACTCCTAGATGTCCTCAGGGGATATGCATGATGCTGGCCAGCCTGTGGTTGGCCACATTCAGGCAAACACCCTATGCTGTTCTATCTCTCTGGCCTGCTTTAGCAGAAATTTAAGCTGTGTGTTTGTACATCTGAACTGTACGAAGTTCCTAGGTAATAAAGAATTAGACTGGGATGTATCTCAGTAGTAGAGCATTTGACTTTGCCTGGGTAAAGCCCTGGGTGCTGTTCTTATGCTCAGGGCTTGCAGAAGATCACATGGGGGTACCAGGGATCGAACCGGGTCAGCTGTGTGCATGGCAAGCACTGTACTACTGTACTAGAGCTCCCATCCAGATCTCTTCTCTTCTATCCCAAATTCGAACATTTCTTTTAACTTTTTTTTTTCTTTTTTGGGTCACACCGGCAACGCTCAGGGGTTACTCCTGGCTCTGCACTCAGGAATTTCTCCTGGCGGTGCTCAGGGGATCATATGGGATGCCGGGATCGAACCTGGCCAGCACAGGCCGGCCACGTGCAAGGCAGACGCCCTACCCGCTGGGCTATCGCTCCGCCCCAAATTTGAACATTTCATTACCACTTTCATAGAATCCTAGAATTAAAGTTGTTAGATCATCAATTATTTGCCTGAAAATAAGGGAAAGCCTATGGAATTAACTTTTCCAAAGTGATGTGTTTAACCATAGAGAATTCACTAGCTCATTAAGTTTTGCTCTTCATAAAATATTTGTATAATTAATTTTGTTACTGCCTTTCAGTTTCATGAGCTTAAATTTTTATATGATTTAGCAGAATTTTTTGTATTAAAAGTGTTTCTTTAAACTGACAGAATATCAACTTGCAAGACCTTCTGATGCAAACAGAAAGGAAATGTTGTTTGGAAGCCTTGCTAGACCTGGACATCCGATGGGAAAATTTTTTTGGGGTAAGATACTAAATATTCACTTATTTCAGATGTTTTAGTTTTGGGAAGTTGTATTTTGAAAATTTGATATAGAATGAATAAGTTACAAAATTATAAATCTAGGTATCTTTTACCTTTATGGAAAATAGGTAATGTTTCAAATAAAAAGTAGTTAGGCATGCCTGTATATATTGTGTCACAGTGGATGTGTCTGTGGGAACCAGGGCAGGCTGGCCCCTCTCACCCTCCTCCTCCGGCCCCAGGAGCTCTTGGGAGCGGCACCTGAGGGCATGGCGCGGGGGAGCTGCTTTGCAATGGGTGCCTCCATCAGTCTGTGGCTCTAGTCTTGGGTTTCTCGGCATTCCAGGCTTGTTTGTTGGAAAAGCCACAGGACAGAGGGGGCTGTTTCGAGGAAGGCGTTTGAGTCGGAAAAGGAGGTTTTGTCTCAAAGGCCAGGCTGTATGTCCCAGTGGCATATCAAGAGCAGTGTCTTGTATTCTGTGAATGCTTCCTGGGGGGCAGATTCTCTCGGACACACTCAGATAGTCTTCCTTGATGATCACAAACAACAGTGTTACTCACTGTGCCCCATTATCTCCATCGGAAGATAAACAGATATAAAGATGTTACTCAATTTGTTTAAATGATTCAGATGTGGGATTTGGACCTCTGATTGTGGAGTCTGTGTTCCATCACAAACTAACATTTACATTTATTGTTAGAGATTCAGCAATCATTTTTCTAATAATATTTGAGCTGTGATCTAATTTTGTTTGACTGGAAGCTGTTTAAATGGTATGTGGTTTCACATGGCTTTTTCTTAGCGTTCATTTGTGGCCTCGGAAACTGGGATGAGTTGATTTGAATGGTGTTTTATTCAAAGGATGCTTTTCTTTCCTGTATACTTTATACTGTTATATATGATATTTATAATTACACATATTATTACAAATAATTTAGAGATAAAGACTCAATAGATGAGTAGTTTATTAAGAAAGGTATGTAACACAATTATTATTGTTAAGATATTACATAATTGGGATGAAAAATGTTTTTATTTTCTGAGATGAATTCTATATATGCCAAAATACATTTCAGAAGTTTTTTGCAGATTTTGTCTTTTACTGAAATTCATATTATCACAAAGATTACACTGTAATCTTCAGTTATGCATTTTATAGTTCTGTATAGTACCAGATGTGTTTGTTAGTATAGAGACTTTTAACACAGTAAATGTAGTTATTTCTATAATAATTTTCATTTTTTATAGGAAATGCTGAGACTCTCAAGCATGAGCCAAAAAAGAATAATATCGATACACATGCCAGATTGAGAGATTTTTGGATGCGTTACTACTCTGCTCACTACATGACTTTAGTGGTTCAGTCCAAAGGTAGTATCGTCTGCTGTGGCCTTAGAGTTGTCCTGAAGTTTCCTTTCTCAGAATATGTTTGCCCTAACCAAGATTGCAGTTCACTGCCAGTTACTCTTAAGCTTGATCCTAATTTTAACTAAAGGAAACCAGCATTGGGGATCACTTAACAAACAGCAAAACTCGGGGAAGCACAAACTCGTGACTCGGGCTGTAGATTGGTTTTTAGGAAAAGGTCTTCTCTCACTTTGCCTCTAAGTACTAACAGGTGCCTAGTTGAAGTCATTTTCCTTCGTTGCCTCTGTCATCTCTGGGTTTACATTTAATTGGTCAGAAACTCTGATGGAACCAGACGCCTTTCCACCCCTCCCTCCGGCCCTGCTGTGTGGGGAGTGGAACTCAGTGCCTTGCCTTTACGCATGCGAGGCATGTGCTCAGTCACTGAGCCAAACCTCCAGCCCCAAGACATCTATTTTGTTGATATGATTTTAGACCCCACCTGGCTGTACTCGGGGGCTTACTCCTGACTTTGTGCTCAGGGATCACTCTTTGTTGGGCTCAGGAGACAATATGTGGTAGCCGGAATTAAACCCAGCTCAGGTTTGCTACATGCAAAACAAATGCTCTACCGACTATACTATCTCGTGGCCTATGTCTGTTTTTTTTATCTTTACAGAAAGCCTAGTGAATTACCATGATTAATTGAAGTCCTTCATGATGATGATATCTTGTACTTTTTTGGTTTTTGGGCCACACCTGGTGATTCTCGGGTTATTCCTAGCTCTGCCCTCAGGAACTACTCCTGGCAGTGCTCCAGGGACCATATGGGATACCATGGGTTGACTGCTTGCAAAGCAAGCGCCCTGCCCACTGTACTGTTTCTCTGGCTCCAAAAGTATCTAAAAAGAAAGTGGCATTAAAAAAAAGAAAAGAAAATGGGTTGTGTGTTGGGGGGCAGTGATTGAACTCAGGACTTCACACATGCAAGGCAAGTGCCCTTCCACAGAGCTATATCCTGGCCCTTAGCAAAGTATTTTATTTTTTATTTATTTATTCATTCATTCATTCATTTATTTACTTATTTATTTGTTCATTCATTTATTCACTTATTTATTTATTCATTTATTTATTTATTTATTTATTTATTTATTTATTTATTTATTTATTTATTTTTTTGCTTTTTTGGGTCACACCCGGCAATGCTCAGGGGTTTCTCCTGGCTCTGCACTCAGGAATTACTCCTGGCAGTGCTCGGGGGACCATATGGGATGCCGGGATCGAACCCTTGCAGGCATGGGCCAGCCACGTGCAAGGCAAGCAAATCCCCTACCCACTGGGCTATCGCTCCAACCCCTAGCAAAGTATTTTATTTTTTATTTTATTTATTTATTTATTTTTTGGGGTCACACCCAGCAATGCTCAGGGGTTACTCCTGGCTCTGCACTCAGGAATTACTCCTGGCGGTGCTCGGGGGACCATATGGGATGCCGGGGATCGAACTCAGGCCGGCACAGGCCAGCCGCGTGCAAGGCAAACGCCCTACCCGCTGGGCTATCGCCTCCGGCCCCTTAGCAAAGTATTTTTAAAAGCAAAATACTGGTTAAAATATCAGCTCTTCCTTTTGTCATTATCTTCAGCAACTTGTGTTAACTTTTTTCTTTTTCATTCAGTAAATTTTCGTAGCTTTCTTGTTTTGTTTTGGAGCCACGTCAAGTAGCTATCAGGGCTTACTTCTGCTCTCTGCTCAGGGGGGTGCTCTTGGCAGTGCTCAGAAAGGTGATGGATCCAGACTAGAGCAGGCTCTGTACAAGAGACACACGTTAACCTCTGTACTATCTCTCTGACCCCTATTTTATTTACTTTACATTTCAATCTTCTTAGACCTTTTCAAATCATTAAGTTGCCAAACTTATCTTTTTTTTTTTTTTTTTTTTTTTTTTTTTTTGGTCACACCCGGCGACGCACAGGGGCTACTCCTGGCTCTCGCTCAGGAATTACTCCTGGCGGTGCTCGGGAACCATATTGCCGGGATCGAACCTGGGTCTGCCGCGAGCAAGGCAAACGCCCTACCGCTATGCTTTCGCTCCGGCCCCAGGTGCACTGAGCATCCGATGACCACTTCTCAGTTCCAAATACAAGAAGGCGTTTCGTATTTCCTTAATCTGTTTCTTTGGTTTTTGGGTTTTTTTTTTTTTTTTTTTTTTTTGCTTTTTGTGGGTCACACCTGGCGATGCTCAGGGATTACTCCTGGCTCTTCGCTCAGGAATTACTCCTGGCGGTGCTCGGGGGACCATATGGGATGCCAGGATCGAACCTGGGTGGGCTGAGTACAAGGCAAACGCCCTCCCACTGTGCTGTCGCTCTGGCCCCTCATCTGTTTCTTTGTATCCCTTATATGAAGAAGCTCATTCTCTGTATGTCCGTTTCAGACTAACTTCACTCAGCATGATGTTCTCCAGGTCTGTTCATATAACACCTTGCATGGTTACAGCCTAGTAATATTCCATTGTGTATTTTTTGTTTGTTTGTTTGTACTTTTTGGGCCACACCCAGCCATGCTCAATGCTTACTCTACACTCAGGAATCACTTTGTGGCAGGCTCAGGGATCATATATTGGGTGCCAGGAATTGAACCTGGGTCTATCCTTACCTGTTGTACTATTTCGCTAGCCCCGATTTTCTGTACTCATAAGGAGTAACAAGTAATGTCACTTTCCACTTGTCACTTGTCTTCCTATTGTTCATCGATTTGCTCAAGCGGGCACCAGTAACATCTCCATACGTCCTGTCTCATGCTAGTGTAGTCCAAGGGCACCTGCTCCCTCCAGGAATGCGAAGAGCCTCCAACCATTCATCTCCAAGCGTTTGTTCAGGTCATGGGAATGAGGTCTATAATTGTTACTGGTTTTTGGCACAGCAAACACGGGTAGCTAATGCCCAAACTAAAATATCCCCCTTTTTTAGAACAACTTAACATAGTAAGAAATCTAATTGTATCTCTACCTTGAATAAACTAATTTCATTTCTTTTTCATTTTCCTCCTCCACAAGAAACACTGGATACATTGGAAAAGTGGGTGACCGAAATCTTCTCTCAGATACCAAACAAGTAAGATCTTTATTTTCATAAATCATACACCTTTAAGAGTTTATATCTTCTTGTATGAGTCCCAAAGGTTTTTTCAGTTTGCTTTTTAATAAAACATTTGATTAAGACTTAAGGAGTTTTAGGATATGGCACAGTTGTTGGGTGGGAAAATCAAGACAAGACCCTGCTCCCGTAGTTTCTGTAGTTCAAAATCTATAAACGTGTTTAAGTCGTAATTCTGGGTAATTTATGCCTTCATATACATTTATTCAGTCCTTGTCTTTGACTTTGTAGAGTGAAGCGATAGTACAGAAACAAGTATAGTGAGGCAGGAAATAGAGTTTTGTATTCTCTGCCTCAGAAAAAAATTGTGTTCTCAAAGTTTTTAAACTTGGTTAAGAATTTGGTATGACATTTTCCCCCTTAAGAGAAATCAACTGAGTAACTTTAAATACTGACTAAAATTTGCAGATGTGGTTGAGCCAGATGACAGAATTGTTTTTAGGATTCTGTGCATAAAGCCACCATGTTTTTATCCACTGCAAGTCAATAAAAATAGTGCTTATATTTAAAAGATAACTCACTGTTCTATTTTTCTAATAATCAAAACAATAAAAATAAGCATTGAAGTCTTTCTTTGCACTTGAAATTGCGTTTGTGTCTTAATGAAAATAAATGAAATCTTGCACATTTTTTTTCTTACATCGGGCAATTAAGCTTTACTTTTCCAATTCTTCGCTACAGTGCTAATTTATTGTAAATCAATGAAAACAATTAACTTAAAAATTTTAGAATAATTTATAGCAGCAAGAAATTGGTTATTATCTTCACTGTATGTAATTTCCATTGATAATTAATAACCCTCTCATACATGGAAAGATACTGAAAGCCATGCCCATGTTGTGAGGTGTGTTTTGATAAATAAATACAAACTGGAAATTTCAAATAAAGTTTCACTTTGAAACTGTATTTAAAACATTTCTTATTCACTAATAACCCGGTTCCTTTATATTATCATATAGGTTAAAAGTCTTCTAAATAACAGTAATTCACAGAGACTGTATTTTAGAAACAATATTAATTATAATATTTTTAACCTAATGGAAGTCCCAGTAAGAATCTAAGTCTTTTAAATACCACAGTGCCTAGTATAGTACTTTTCATACTTAAGAACACTTTTATATATGTAACTCTAGAGTAAGTTTCCTTTTTGAAATGGCTTTGTGTAGGAGGATAACTGAAATTAAGAGGAGCTGATAGAGATAGTAAATGTTTGGAGGAAATCTTTCTCAATAGTTTATAGTCTCTAGTGGTGTAAAGGGCTTAAGTTGTTGGGACTGAGGTTAAGAATAGGTCACGTGTTTCGACTTCTGTGGCTTTGTTGCCATCCATTAGTTTATGTTTAAGATGCTTTTCAGCCAGACTTTGTAGTATAGATTATAAATACCTATCAGCTAGGCATCCCTAAAGATACTGCTTGGCAATTAAATTTTAATGTATTTGTTTTATTTTCAGTGGGTTACCAAAACCAAACTTTGGCCATTTAACGGATCCATTTGACACACCAGCATTTAACAAACTTTATAGAGGTTCGTGAACCAAAGGTTTAAAACTGTTTGAAATAACTTACTCACATTCTCTAAAACTTGAGGCTGCCAATTTTCTTTGAAAATGAGAGCGATAGAAAGGACAGCTGGGTTGGAAAGGGAGTGTGGCTGGACGGAGAGGTGGAGCTGGCCACGAGAGACCACTCACCGCCAGCGACTGGCTGGGCCCTGCCGCTCTCAGTCTGCTCCGTGCTCCCACCCGGCTCCCCTTGCTCCCTAGGACTTTAGTTTTCTGTTTCTTTCCTGTTTGTTTGATCTATGTTCTGGTGTTTCGTCTATTGCCTTTAAGGAAGAAAAACAGAGGAAGGAAACAATGGAAAAGAATTTACTTTTTATTATAAAAAGTTTTTAAGTGAAAAATTTTAAGGTGTAAAGAAAAGGAAAGTCCTACTCTTGTATTTTCGGATCCCAGGAAAGTGATTTTGGCAGATTTCTTTTGCGTTTCTGTAAACATGTTTTCTTTGTTAGATGTTTTCTGTTAGCTTGGGAAGCATCCAGTGTTGCTGCTCCATTCCTAGCCACCAGGGTGCCAGGGTCCCTCTCCTGTCCCCAGGGTCCGTCTGTCCACTACCAGCCCTTCGGCACACTGGGTTCTGTTGACAGAATCTCAGAATCTGTTGTCATTAGCTGTTGTCTGTTGCCTTGTTTTGTTCCTTTATCCTCCAAATATGAGTGAGATCATCTGGTACTTGTCCCTCCTGATTCACTTTGCTTAGCATGACACCCTCTGGTTCCATTCAAGTTGCAGAGGACTTTAAGGTTTCATCTTATAGCTGAGTAGTAGGCGTTGTGTTTATACCACAGCTTCCTGTCTGCTTGTCTCTTGATGGGCACTTGCATTGTTTCCAGATCTTAGCTGTTATAAGCAGCAGTAGGTTTGCCTGCATTCCTTCTTTCCCTCCCTCCCTCCCTCCCTCCCTCCCCTCCCTCTCTCCCCCTCCCCCGCCCTTCCCTGCAATTCTTGGCCACCTGGGCTGGCAGTTCATTGTGGTGCTGCTCAGGCTGTGCAGTGGCAGCTCCCGACATCACTGGGGTGCTGGAGATTGAATCAGGGTAAGGTGTGAGCATTACCCTATACTCTCTGTGGCCTCTGAAGAAATAATCTAAGTCACCGTTTCTCTTTCTTTGCTTTCTTTAAAATGACTTTTTGGTTCTAATTGCATAGGTTTCCACACCGCTCCCTCCCTTCATCGCTACTCTTTTTTTCCTCTTTTTCTCTGCTGCCCGTTCTATGCAGGCAGACTCTTCCCAGAGAAAATTTACCCTCACTCGTATTCTTAATAGCTTTTGCTTTCTTATTCATAGCATTGTTAAATAACAGCACTGGGAGTAATCTTTGAGAGAGTTATTTAGGTCTAACCCACTCACCATTCTATAAGAAGAAAATTTCAGGCAGATTTAAATGCGGGAGGTTTTCTCAAAGTTGTATAAATGCATGATAGTGCTAGGGCTGGAGTTGGACTGTTAATCTCCTGAACTCCTGAATCCTTTCCTTGGAAGAGGGCTTCCACTTCAGCAGCATTTCATATTCTCATGGTTCTTTCATCCAGGATTTTTCAGTCCACAAAGCCAAATTGAAAAGAAATTTGTAAATACTGCATTATTCAAATTGGAAAATTGGCAACTTGAAATAATGATTGCTTTATATTTAACCTTCCCCTGTTTGTTGAAGGATAAAATAAGTTGAATTGCAATTTTTTGTGTGTAACAATAAAAGTTAAGTAAAAGTTATGGAGAAACACTCATATTTACTCTTGTGAACATGTTTTCTGTTTAGTTGTTCCAATCAGAAAGATCCATGCTCTGACAATCACCTGGGCCCTCCCCCCTCAGCAGCAGCATTACAGGTAAGAAAGCATGAAGAGCGACTTTGCGCCATTAATAATGAAAGGCGTGTTTTATTTTCCTATTTTCTTAAACATCAGCCGAGAGCCCAGTGCTGTCCCCCAGTACCACAGCTTCTGCAGGTGAGTTTCCCATGTTTGGGGAAATCTCGGGTCAGCACATCGGAGTGCAGTGGATAAGCCTGGTCCCGGGAAACCCGCCTTTGTACCCTGGTGTCTTTCCCAGGAAGGGCATATTTTTAAGAATGTAGTTTAAGTTTGGGGCCTGGGGCTGGTGAGTGCTGGCTCTCCAGGTCTTGCTTCATATCTTATCTTCGAGTACGGAACGTGTTTCTTCCTCGGCCTTCTTTTTCTCCCCCTCCCCGCTTTTCTTTTCTCTTCTCCCCATCTCTTTTCCCTTTCTTTCCCTTTTCCCATCTCTGTCCTTCCCTCCCTTTGCCTTTGCCAAGGATCAAACCAAGGGTTATCAAACCAAGGATTACATGTAAGGCTTATCCATCACCTGTATCTCTGACCCTTAAAATAAGTTTTCTCTCTTTTAGCTTATTTTTGCCTTTTGGTTTTGAGGCCATACCTGGTGGTATTCGGGAACCATGCAGTGATGGGAATTGAACTTAGGCCTCCTGTGTGCAAAACACGTGCACTAGTCCTTGGAACTCTCTCTCTGGCTCCAAATCTAGTTCTCTTTCCTTTTTGTGTATTTTGCACCACTGGTAGGCTCAGGGTATCTACCATATATAGATAGCATCAGGGAGATCAAACATGGGTAAGCTGCTTTTCTTTTTCTTTTTAAAGCCGGTGATGCTCAGAGGTCACTCCTGACTCTACACTTGAAATTGCTCGAGGACCATATGAGATGCCAGGGATTAAACCCTAGTTGGCTGCTTGCAAAGCCTTACCCACTGTACTGTCACTTCAGCCCTCACAGTATGACTTTGGCACTAACGTAGCTCATTTAACTTACTTTGAAACTGATACAATATAAGAAGGTTTTACAGAAATAGAGAGATTTATATCTGCCGTAGGTCCTAGGCTGGAAAATAATTTATATTTCATTTTGGTGAGAAAAAAAAATTTTACTGGGTAAAAATATGTGAGTTGGGCCATAGTGATAGTACAGTGGATAGGACATTTGCTTTTCATGTGGCCGGCCCGGGTTCGATCCCTAGCATCCCGTAGCATCCCCGAGAACTGCCAAGAGTAATTCCTGAGCGCAAAGCCAGGCTTAACCCCTGAGCATTGCGGGTGTGACCAAAGGAAAGAACAAAAAAATGTGTGTTGTCTAAGATAAAAAGTAGTAGTCTTTAAGTAGTCTTTAATTTTGCAATTACTGTAATCCAGTGATTTCAGGTAAAGAAATTAAATTTTTCGTGTTTTCTATTTTTATTGTACTCTCTAATTTCATGTTGATTAGACTCTAGTAATGTTTATATTAATATTTTAAAGTATTGTAGTCTTAGAGCTAAGGCTTTCTGATGTGTGCATGTTTCTTTGACCTTAATGTTTGTTCCCAAGGGTGAAGCCACTTCATTATATCTCCTGGCTGGTTGGACATGAAGGCAAAGGCAGCATTCTTTCTTACCTTAGAAAAAGCAAGTATTTAGCAAATATTTTCATTGTGGCAATCTCAGAAGATAGTAGATCACTTATCTTCCCATTGTTCATCGATTTGCTCGAGCAGGCAAAAGATAGTAGATAATTTAATTTATTATAGAATGCATATTTATCTCTTATATGCAAAATATATCTTATCTTTTTAAAATTTATTTGCAGGAATGCAGGAAACTCATTATCTAACGCTTTATTTTTTTTATTTTTAATTTTTTTTTGCTTTTTGGGTTCCACTAGCATTGTTCAGGGGTTACTCCTAGTTCTTCACTCAGGAATTACTCCTGGTGGTGCTTGGGGGACTATATGGGATGCTGGGGATTGAACCCGAGTCAGTTGCGTGCAAGGCAAACACCCTACCTGCTGTGTTATCTCTCCAGCCCCTCTAATACTTTGTTGTAGACACTTTGATTAACCCAGATAGTTTTTTTTTAACTTTTCGGGATACATCTGGTGATGCTTGAGTTGTTCATGGCTCTGCACTTAGGAATTACTCCTGGTGGTGCGGGGGACCACAGGGAATGGCAGTGATAGAACCGAGACGGCCATGTGCAAGGCAGATTCCCTGCCCGCTTTACTGTTGTTCCGGTCCCTAACCCAGATAGTTTTTTTTTTTTGCTTTTTTGGGTCACACCGGCAATGCTCAGGGGCTACTCCTGGCTCTGCACTCAGGAATTACTCCTGGCAGTGCTCGGGGGACCATATGGGATGCCGGGGATCGAACCTGGGCCGGCACAGGCTGGCCGCGTGCAAGGCAAACGCCCCTACACGCTTTAACCCAGATAGGGTTTTTTTTTTTTTTTTTTTTTTTTGGTCACACCCGGCAATGCTCAGGGGTTACTCCTGGCTCTGCACTCAGGAATTACTCCTGGCGGTGCTCGGGGACCATATGGGACGCAGGGATTGAACCCTGGCCAGCACAGGCCGGCCGCGTGCATGGCAAACGCCCTACCCGCTGGGCTATCACTCCGGCCCCTAACACAGATAGTTTTAAACCACTCTTTTAGCCTCTGTTGGAAGTACTGATATGCAACATTTAAAAATACAAACATTATTGTTAAAAGTTGCAAATGAATGTTTACATTCCAGAAGTATATAAAGGAATTGGATTGTAATTGGAAGTCAGATATTTAAATTCAGTGACTCTCTACACCTTTAACCTTTACTGAAAGGCAGATTTAAATAAAAAGCTTTTGGGCAGATAAGACATAATATTATGTAAGACTGCTAATGTCGCCACATTAGCAGAATATTTTCTAATGCATGTAACCACTTACTGAAGTTTCAGAATGAGGACCAATACATTAAGGTAATTCCATTTTCTACATATTGGAAGTGTTTAAGGCTTCTCCTGGGAGACAGGTTAAAAAAGGAATGGGTGAAATATTCCCTGGAAATTATTTTTAATATTTTGTGTTTTTCTTAGTCAACAAAATTTATTATGCTTTGTTTTAATTGAATCTGTGCAATAGACCATTACAAAGCTGCTCATGATTGGGTTTCAGTCTATATGCTTTATGAGACTTTGTTACTAGTGTTTTCATGAAACACATACACTTACTATTTTCTTCTGGATAATCTATAGGAAGATGTCTAAATTTGTTTATTTAGAATTACTATATAAAGCCAGGGATTGAGCACTTTCCTTGCATGTGTGAGGTTGAATTTGATGTCTTAATAAATAAATTTGCTCTTGAAGTACACTTTTGCATTATATGCTGAACTTCCCAAATTCTATGTATAAAGCCTACCCAGATTTTATGTAGAAAGCTTACCCTGTTTATTTCATTTGAACTATTTTGTGGACTGTCAACCCCAGGATACTAATGGGATCAATTCCCCCTTTTCCCATCCCCTACAACTGTAGGTGCTGGGCTCTTGCATTATTTGGTGGAAACGGTGAGACAGGATTTGAGCAGAATTCTACCTACTCAGTATTCAGCATCTCTATCACGTTGACCGATGAGGGTTATGAACACTTCTATGAGGTAAATGACTAAGTGCAGGTTGCTTTTCATATGAAGACATCACAGTATGCAAAAGTATAATCAGGTATTTTCTTTGTAGGTTGCTCATACTGTCTTCCAGTATTTAAAAATGCTGCAGAAGCTAGGCCCAGAAAAAAGGTAATATATATTTATGAGCTTTAGGCCAGGGATCAATTTGTGTTTCATTCTTGGGGCTTTGTGGGATAGTCCTGCTTGGAGCGCTTTCCAGGCATTTCCAGCTTGACTTCCTTTGCTGGCTCCCCTGTGTGTGCACACTACGGATTTAGGTTCATGTGCAGTCTTTAATTTTAGGCTGCTCTTTTCTGGCTATTGATTCTAAAAAAATTTAATCCATTTTCTAAGTATTATTTTCTTCTTTTTGTAGAATATTTGAAGAGATTCAGAAAATTGAGGACAACGAATTTCATTACCAAGAACAGGTATTGAAAGTCAAACCTATTTTTGTTTTTGTTTTGGATTTTTGGGTCAAACCTGATGGTACTCTTGACTCTGCACTCAGGAATTATCCCGGGCGGTGGGGATGGAACCCGGTTGGCCACACACAAGGTGATGCCTTACCTGCTGTTCCTGTCACTCTGGCACACAATAGTTTTTGAATGTTACCTGGGACCCTGGTTCCCTTAGAAGTGTCACTGAGTTTTCATTCTGCTGCTCTCTCTTTTGTCACCACAGTGACCTTGAGACTATCTGAAAACTAACTCTGGAGGATTTTGTTTTTGTTTTAGTATTTATTTATTTATTTATTTTTGCTTTTTGGGTCACGCCCAGCGATGCTCAGGGGTTACTCCTGACTCTTTGCTCAATTAATTACTCCTGGCAGAGCTCGGGGACCATATGGAATGCCGAGAATCAAACCCGAGTGGGCCGCGTGCAAGGCAAACGCCCTCCCCTGCTGTGCTATCACTCCGGCCCTATTCATCTTGAGTTGTAGAGGATTAGGCGAGTCTAAAAGATCCTATTGGATACCCTTTATGCAGTTGTTTTTCCGTTTGTGCCTTTGACATTGAGGAACTTGTCACATTTTGAAGATTATTTTAGATATTCTACAAGGTATTCTGTATTAATCACCATATATAGTTTTAGAAATAATGTGCTTTGGTACTTCAGGAAAAGGAGAGAATTAATCGTGTCTTGAATGGGATTTGGGAAGAATAGATACACAGGTGAAGTTTTTTTTATATTTTGGTTTGGGGGCCACACTGATAGATGCCCGGGTCTTACTCCTGGGTTGAACTCAGGGATCACTCCTGCCGGGGCTCTGGGGACCATACATGGTGCCCGGAAGCAAGCCCAGAGCAGGGCTCCTGGCAGGGCTCTGCGGACCATCTGTGGTGCACAGGTTAGCCTTGTGCAAGGTAAACGTCCGCCCTGCTCTACTGTCTCTCCAGCCCCCCATGTTGCCTCTTTACAGACAGACCCAGTGGAGTATGTGGAGAACATGTGTGAAAACATGCAGCTATACCCTCTGCAGGACTTTCTCACTGGAGACCAGCTGCTTTTTGAATACAAGCCGGAAGTAAGACTTTCTGTTTCTAAAGCTTCTAGAGGAAGAGCAGGGGTGGGAAGTGCAGAGATATAATTACGAACTCTGCCAATAAAGAAAACCCAGTTACTGGTATTTTTTTTTAAGTGTTGACACGTTACTAAAGGATTATGGAGTAATTGATTTATTTCCTGCGAGTACTTAGTGGTTTAGTTTACCTTTGAATTTTGTTGCACATTGGACAGTTAAATTTAATCATGTGGAAAGTATAAGAAAAATGCAAGATTTCCTGAATTGGAAACATCTTCGCGATATTACATCCCCATACTTAGTCTGGGTCTTTCCTCTGCTGCCTGGGGGAAGAAGTCATCTCGCAGTCTCTAGGCTAGTCTTTCTCGGCCGGAGTGGGTTTTGTATCTTGGAGATATTTGCCAATGTCTGGAGATGTTTTGGTTGTCACAACTACAAAATGCTCCGTGCATCTGACTCTGAACAGAAGGCAGACATCCTGCTAAACATCCCATGATGCACAGGGTGGCGGCCCACACACAGGAGTCCGCCCAGTGTGCTCTAGGGTACTTCAAAAGACTGGTTTTTAAGAAGATAGGGGAAGAAAAAGACAAAACAGCAACCGCACATTCTTGTCATGGTAGGTTGATTGTGTTTACTCCTTCAGTAAGAAGGAGTTGATATTTAAACAGCAGTTAGGATTTCAAACCTAGCCCAGAAAATAATGATTGAATAATAGTAAGAGCATAGTCTTTGGAATCACATATGAATTTAGTTAGACTCTCACAGACAGTGCTCACTTGGGCACTATTTTTTTGGAGGGTGGGAGGGGGTCCATACATGGTGGTGCCCAGGGCATATTGCTGGCTCTGTGCTTGGGGAACACTCCTGGTGGAGCTCTGAGGAGTGTATGGAGTACTGGGGATTGAGCCCAGGGTGACTGCATACAAAGCAAGCGTGCTATATGCTGGCTGTCTCTCTAGCCCTACAGATTTTTATAATTTTGTCTTGTTTTGCTTTGTGGCCACACCTGGTAGTGTTCAGGACTTATTCCTGGCTCTGTGCACAGAGGTCATTCCTGGCAGTACTTGGGATCCATCTGTGCATGCACGTTGGCCTGCTGCCTGCAAAGCAAGTGATCTACCCTTTGTACTGTCTCTTCAACTCCCAGGCTTCATGATTTTTAACCTGAGCAGAGTTATTTTAGCCTTGAAGGAGTAGGTGTGGAGGACATGACCCTCAGATTTCATATATAAGGATTGTTTTCAGTTTTCTTCTCTCGAGGGAGTACACCCAGTGGTACTTGGGATTCTGTGCTTGGAGAACACTCCTGGTAGTGTTCAGGGGACCATATGCAGTGCCGGGGATTGAATCCTGGTTGAGCTTTGCACAGTGGCCAATGAGGTTTATCTGAGGTGCAATTATTGCTAGTTAAATCATGGTTGACTACATACAAGGCACAGACTTTAACCTGCTGTACCATCTCTCCACACTAGGATTAATTTTATGATAGAATCAAATAACTAGTTAAAGACCTAGTACATAGAAAAAGCTTAGTAAATAAATGATAGCTGTTTCCACTGAGGGTAACATTACTATGAAGGATTTAAAATAAACACTGTTAATAACAGTATGAAGAAATACCGTAGTATGGGGCCAGAGTGATAGCCCAGCGGGTAGGGCGTTTGCCTTGCACGCGGCCGGCCTGTGCAGGCCCGGGTTCGATCCCGGCATCCCATATGGTCCCCGAGCACCGCCAGGGAGTAATTCCTGAGTGCAGAGCCAGGAGTAACCCCTGAGCGTCGCTGGGTGTGACCCAAAAGAAAAAAAAAGAAAAAAAAAAGAAATACCGTAGTCAGCTATTAGACTAAGAAAGTTTTATAGATTAGAGTGTTAATGAACCAGAGATGATTTTTTTTTTTTTTTTGCTTTTTGGGTCACACCTGGCAATGCTCAGGGGTTTCTCCTGGCTCTGCACTCAGGAATTACTCCTGGTGGTGCTCGGGGGACCATATGGGATGTCGGGATCAAACCCAGGCCGGCATGGGCCGGCCACGGCAAGGCAAATGCCCTAGCATCAGGATGGTCAAAACTTGGCAGGTGGGACACATCCACACCAGTATGGCTTTGCCTTTTTCACGGAGGTGCAGCTTGTGAACGTTGTATGTATTTCTCTTCCATCTTCCCTCTTAGGTTATTGCTGAAGCCCTTAATCAGCTAGTTCCTCAAAAAGCAAATCTTGTTTTACTATCTGGTGCTAACGAGGGAAAATGTGACCTCAAGGAGAAGTGGTTTGGAACTCAGTATAGCATGGAAGGTAAAATATTTCAGTAATTGTCCTACATTTAGATATGTCTGAATCACTTAGGGAATAATTTGATGGTTTCTTTGGGGACCAGTTTATGTACTTTTGAAACTTACTTTGAAACAAAATTATTTATATTGCTCTGCAGAAGATTATTTGCTGCTATGTTCATACTTAATATTAACTACTGAAAAATGACTGTGGTCTTGGTAGTTTGGAGGTAGAGTTTGAACATATTTTAGAAAAAATATTCTTAAATATCAGTGTGCCTGTATAGAAGCACTGGAGTTCTTAAAAACACAGGCATGATTCTGTAGGTCTGGGAACCCAAGTGATCGAGTGCTGCTACGACCACATCTGGCAAGAGTCTAGAATGCTTGGATATGCCACTCACAGCCTTCCTGAGAAAGGAGGGCGGATTTGTGAAGCCAGTTGTCGAACAGTATATTTGTAAGAGAATGATGAATATTGCATTATTGGGCTGTTTTTTTTTTAATCTAAACAGATGTGGAAAATTCTTGGACTGAACTGTGGAAGAGTGATTTTGAATTAAATCCAGATCTTCATCTTCCAGCTGAAAACAAGTACATAGGTCAGTGAACTAGCAATCTTTTGTGTAATTTAGCATTTGGGGAATGGAAGAATAGGACTTAAACATAGATCTTAAGACTTTTGCATGAATATGCTTTTGCATATTCTTGTTTTTTAATGATTTATTTTAAACACTGTGATTTACAACCCTGGCCTGCCACCCCAGCAGAGCCTCACAACAAGCCAGACGGACCCCCCACACACACACACACACACACCACCCACTCCATGGGGGCCGCCATTTTCCACATCCGACTTCCCTCTCGTGTCAACTCCACCAGCAGACCAGACTATCACAGCCCCGCTCGCCATCAATAAATGCTTTATTTAGAGGTGACTACAAGAGTATGCCACCCGCACGGCAAGCCTGGCAAGCTGCTCGTGTTGTATTTGATATGCCAAATACAAGTAACATTTATATTAGGTCATTCCCATGACTTAATATAATGGTTTGAGGCTCTTTATGTTCCCGAGCAAGCGGATGCCTTTGGGGGTCTGCTAGCATGAGACAGGACATATGGAGATGTTACTGATGCCCGCTCTAGCAAATAGATGATGAACGGGAAGATCGTGATTTACAAAGTACAAACTTTTTCACAGTACAATTGCTGGAAAGATTCATCATTCAGCACCAATCCCACCACCAGCGTGCCCCCCCACCACCAGAGACCCGCGTTTCCCTCCCACCCTCCATCCCCTCCTGATGTCTGCTCACTTAGCCAGCATCAGTTATGTTGATCCTTACAGCTCATATAAGGTCATGCCTTTTTCTTTTCCCCTAGGCAGATGTGTGGGAGTCTGGCCAGTTTCTGTTCTTGGATTCACTTTCTGGGTTTCCAGAACACAGTGGTTTTCTACTGACAGTCCCAGACACACCATCACTATGGCTACTGACAACACTTATTTCACATTTATCTCCACATGTATTTGAACTTTTCCTATTCATACCCTGAACAATCCATTCTATATTGGTTGTTGGAGCTTATTCTCTAAATACGGTCGATGAACATGGTGTTAGACAAAAGTCAGTGGAGATCCTCAAATCTCCATTGTGCCATTTGAGTCCACTGTATAGGAATTACCGAGGTGGTCCCCCAGACCACACCTCGTGCCCACACACTTCGTTTCTAGACAATGTGATGGGATACCAGTTAGATGAATGTACTAGGTTTTGCACGCCACAGGGGGTACATGAGACCCCCATATGGTCCCAGCTGGTCTCAGTTCTGGGCGGGCCCACCAGGCCTTGCCAGAGGGCATTGAGTTGGGGAGGGCGCCCCAGCTTCAGCTCCCCAGGAAGCCTGGTGGATTCGCTCACCCAGTCGTGCACTCCTGGACTTGGAGACTGTTCTGTCGGGTGTGGCTCTGCAGAGTTGTGGAGTCCTGACCTTGAAAGTGGCTGCGGTTGTGATGCATGAGGTTTACCAGCCTGAGGGTCTGACGGGAGGCAGGGGGGAGCCCCAGCCCTCCCCTTCCAGGATCCCTCATCAGCCTGGCACAGGCTGAGCAGGCAGCAGCTCAGCCTGTGCCTCTCGCTGTTTCCCCAGCAGGTCGCAGTTCTGGGCCCTATTGCATATTCTCTCTCTCTTTTTTTCTTTTGGGGCCATGCCTGGCAATGCTCAGGTTAGCTCAGCACTTAGATATTACTCCTAGTGGTGCTTGAGGGGGACCATTTGGGGCACCAGGGATTGAACCCAGGTGTGCCATGTACAAAGCAAGCACCCTACCTGCTGTACTTTTTGGCCCCAAAAGTATTTTTTAAAAGAATGTTCAGGGGCTGGAGCGATAGCCCAGCGGGTAGGGCATTTGCCTTGCACGCGCCGGCCTGTGCCGGCCTGGGTTCGATCCCGGCACCCCATATGGTCCCCGAGCGCCGCCAGGAGTAATTCCTGAGTGCAGAGCCAGGAGTAACCCCTGAGCATTGCCGGGTGTGACCCAAAAAAGCAAAATAAATAAATAAATAAATAAATAAATAAAAAATAAAAAGAATGTTCAGCAGGTAAGGCATTTGTCTTGCATGTGCACACCTGAATTTGATCTCTGAATGTTGGGGAGCCGCTGGCGTCCCCAGTAATATCAGAGAATGGGTTCCTTTATACCTCAAGAACCGGTGACAAGATGGATAAACTGTGAGTTCAGTACAGTTCCAAAAGACTTTTACTAATCACCAATAATTAAACAAGCTCTGCTACTACAGTCCAAGATAATGGGATTTCCCAGACCTCTGGCTCTTGTCCAGACCATGCACTAGGCCCATGTCTCCCACCAAACTGCATGCTTCTTCCTCAAATCAGTGAGTTTATATACCCAAAAGCCCACCAGAATCCTTTCTTCCGGGCGGGACTGTGTCAACAAAGAACAGCGAACTAGCTCTTAGGTGCAGATGTTAGGTGGTGCCACACCTCTGGTTCAGGTCTAAACAAATGATAATGCCAGGGCCTAGTCCCTTCCTCTTTTGTCATATCTCTTATGTCAAACATTGGAGAGAGGGGGCTGGTATAAAGAAATACACCTAATGGATATATATTCATGGGAAGAATCACATCATTATTTCAGGCCGTGCAATTAATGCAATCTAGATGGTATCTCCAACACCCCTCAGGTCCTTCTTCATTTTGCTCTTTATCAGGGTTCTTTCATTTACTGAAAAAATCATGTTCATACCTGCCTGAGGGAAGCCAGCATGATCCCTCCTATGGTTTTAGCAGAGCTGATTCTTAAATAGTGGTCCTCAACATAGCCAGGCTTTCTTCTGGTAAATCTTAGTTGTCCCACGCTGGGCCCGGGGATTAAGAGGAATTATGCCCAAACTAGAGAGCATTGAAATTGTAGTAGAAATTATAGTAATATTCCAAGAGTTATTACTTCAGAGTCAGAATGACTCCTGTAACTGCCATACCCTCTATCAATGCTTATACAGAAGAGAGATCCCTTTAGCATGAACCCTGCCTTAAAGACATGTAAATAGCTTAAACTGTAAGTAGCTTAAAGAGCAAAGATCCAAAGCTAACTGGGGCGTGTCATTCAACACTCTGGTACCTCAGAAAGTCCCCAAACACCACCAGGTGTGATCCCTGAGGAACAAGCCTGGAGTAAGCCACAAAGCACCATCAGCTGTGGTTCTATCCAAAAATTTCCCCCCAAAAAAAAAAATGGGGCCGGGCGATAGCCCAGCGGGTAGGGGAGTTTGCCTTGCACGAGGCCGGCCTGTGCCGCCCGGGTTCGATCCCCGGCATCCCATATGGTCCCCGAGCACCGCCAGGAGTAATTCCTGAGTGCAGAGCCAGGAGAAACCCCTGAGCATTGCTGGGTGTGACCCAAAAAAGCAAAAAAAAAAAAAAATTTTCCCCCAAATATAGAGAGTTCATTTAGTTTAAGGCTGAGATAATTTGTTTTTGGACCATCCCCAGAGGTGCTCAGAGCCTACTCCTGGTTCTTTGCTTGGGGGGGTGGTGGGGTGGGAGGTGGTTATTCCTAGCAGTGCTCTGGGACTAGGGCATGCCATAGAACCAGCCTGTTGGATCCCCCACCCCAGTATTATGATTTTACATAATATATATATACTATATATAATACTATAATATATATATATTAATATATAATGATTATATATCTATATTATGATTTTACTAACTTATTGTAGCATTTGAAGTAATTTCCACAAAGAAAAGTTTGACTTCTGCAACCAAGCACAGGTTGGTGGGAATCCTGCTGCAATACTGATTGAATACTCTTTCCTTTGCAGCTACGGACTTCATGTTGAAGGCCTTTGATTGCCCTGAGACAGAGTATCCTGTTAAAGTTGTAAATACCCCACAAGGTTGCCTGTGGTATAAGAAAGACAACAAATTCAAAATCCCCAAAGGTAAAATGTTTCTTTCTCTCAGAGCAGTAAAATAAGCAAAATGCATCTTTCTCTACTTTGATGCAATCCCCCCAGTAATCTTTCCCCCTGTAATTGTCTTCATCTCCTTCCCCATCCATTCGAAGCCCTGGTGGGTCCCTCTCAGATCTAACTCTGCGTCCTTCCCATTGTAGACATCAAGAAAAGAAATCAGTATTCAAGCCTAATGTGAAATTATTTTCAGATCATTTTCTTTCAGCTTAGTGAAAGCAGAGCCAGGTTTTCAGCCATCTGAGGGTAAAGACGGTACTTGGAACATTATTTTTCAAAAGATAGAGATTGAGTATGCTGAAGGAAACTGTTCTGAGAGACAACACTGTGTCCCAACATTGCTCATGTGAAATACCTTCCATCTGTCGCCCTTGACAGTTTTGCTTTCAGCACAAAGGAAGACAGTTAAATGAAACTCAATTTTTTTTTTTTTGCCTTTGCTGTGGTAGCTGAAAATGTACTGCCTTTTAATTTTCTTTGAAGTAACTTGGATTCTAAGGCCAAATGATCTTGACTGCCATTAACCCATGTTCCTAAGACAGCTGGGACTGTACTTAAGAATCTCTGAAGGAGGGGCCGGGCGATAGCTCAGCGGGTAGGGCGTTTGCCTTGCACGTGGCCGGCCTATGCCAGCCCGGGTTCAATCCCGGCATCTCATATGGTCCCCGAGCACCGCCAGGAGTGATTCCTGAGCACAGAGCCAGGGAGTAACCCCTAAGCATCGCTGGGTGTGACCCAAAAAAGCAAAAAAAAAAAAAAAGAATCTCTGAAGGATTCTTGAGATTTTTGGGAAAGTGTTTCCCAGGTTTTCTTGAATAGCTTGTAAGAATTTCTAAACATGCTCACGTTTATTGAGCAGTGGCAAGCATTACAGTGGGGGAATCTTAAGGACAGAAACATAATGAGGAGTCGGAGAAGACTAGTAATTTATTCCTATTATCATGGTAATAGGGAAAATAGAATATGGATGAGATAGTTGAGGTGCTGGACTGTCTTTCTTATCGAGGGTCATTTTTATTTATTTTAGCATATATACGTTTCCATCTGATCTCACCTTTGATACAGAAGTCTGCAGCAAAGTAAGCACTTGTTTTCTTTTCTAGAATTTTTTTTTAGTTACTGAAAAACTTTTGTGTACTTAATTCTGAATCATTTTATCATTTTCTCTCTGTGCACTTGAGCTATGTTGCTGATTTATGTATTTTTCTGTGCCCCCAAACATTTGTTTTGGTAGTAACATTACAGTAACATGGCGGCTGCCCTCTCCCCACTCCCCTATATGAGTCATGCTCATAAACTCTTCGTGGAATTACTGGGTTGAGTAAAGTTCCTCAGAGCTGGGTGTGGGTTAACTTTTGGTCTGTGATGAGAACGACTGGATCTGTTGGTCCAATATTTAGACACTTCCAAAGAATCTCATTATTATACTTGGTTCTCTGCAATTTCCTGTGCAGACAGTTGCGATGTGGGAAATCAGGAAGTCAGAAATGTGTCTAACCGTGGGAAGTGTTCGGGAAATGTTAAACATCTTCCTTTACTTTGCCGCTTAAAATATAAAATTCCAACCTTAAAATGTCAAGCAGCACTAACTGATTAATATTCCATTGAGAAACACACAGTACCCTTCCCATTCCTCGGCATTACCAGCCCATCGGCGGCCACGCAGGGGTAGCCAGAGCCCGGTAGCTCACATGCTCTCGGTCCCCTGTGGCCTAACGGGGACAGGTCTGGCAGGCTCAGCGAGGGAATGTGCTAAGCAGCCCAGTGAAATGGTTCTGGGCGAGCAGCTTTTGCAACTGGGCTCAATTAGTAAATACTTTGGCATTCCGGAGAAGGGAATTAATTATCTTCCTAAAAGTGATTACTAAAAGTGATTTTTTCTCTGTCTAAATTAATTCTAATCTATTCATGACCTCATTGGCGTTTTGTACTCACAGCGTGGTCCTCTTCGATATCTTTGTCAACATCCTCACGCATAACCTCGCAGAGCCGGCGCCGGCGTGGCGCAGCTGGAGTACAAGCTCGTGGCTGGAGAACACGGCTTGATTATCCGAGTAAAAGGCTTCAATCACAAACTACCTGTAAGTCCAGGGGCTCTGTTTTTCTTCTACAGAGCTTTGCCTTTTTGTGTTATATTGGCGCCAGGAAATCAGGTCGAGTGGTGAGAGCACATGCCCGGCCTGGGAGAGGCCCCGGGTCCTGGCACGACAGTGCTCGCCCGCCAGCACTGCCTGGTGTGGCCCGGCAGGATCCAGGATGTTAAATATGAAATAAAATTTTACTTATTTCTTTTGCTTTACAGCACCAAGCAGATAGATTTGTACATGGCATGCTGTACATGCAGGGCAATGTTTATTTCTTAATGTGGCTCTGCACAGCTCTGTAGGTATAGATATCGATCTATATAGATATAGGTATCGATATCTGTATATGTGGTGTGAGATGGTATCTCATTGTTGTCTACCTATAGATGTTGTCTACCGATACCTATAGATATAGGTATCGATATCTATATATGTGTATAGATATATAGAGAGATATCGATACAAATATAGATGTATATAGATACCTATATATGCATAGATATCGATGTTATACTATAGATATCTATATATACTATAGATATACTATAATATATATTATACTATCTATAATATATATGTTATAGATATCGAGATATCTATATCTAGAGACAGATACCCATGATTACTGGATAAATGGATACCCATGATTACTGGCTCTGTCTGTCTGTCTGTCTTTCTATCTGTATCTCCCTTATCTGCATATATGTATGTGTGTGTATAGTTTAAGTCTAGCTACAGTCCTAAAATATGGATGCAAACATTCTAAACATTTAATTTTTTTAATTTAATATTTTTATTATACCACCGTGAGATATACAATTACAAAGATGTTCATATTTGGGTAATGGTTATACACAGCACCCATCCCTCCACCAGTGCCCATTTCCTACCACCAATATCCCCGATTCCCTCCACCCTCCCCTAGCCTGCCTCTATGGCAGGTTTATTATCTCTCTCTCTCTTTCTTCTTCTCTTACACATTGTGGATTGCAGTACATACATTTAGAGGTTATCATGTGTATCTTTTTGCCTGTATTTAATGCTCAGTTTTAGTTTGGTATTAGCACTTTCGACAATTAATTTGTACTCTGTTCCCTTCTCTGTCTTGCCTAACCTCTGACTCTCTGACTCCCACACATTTGTGTAATTTTCACCTTTGAGAAGACCACCTGATCCATGTTCAGCCTGAACTCAGATATTGGTGTGTGTGTGTGTGTGCACGCACACACACACACACACACACACACACACACACACACACGTCATGCAGATAAATGCAGTCATTCTATATCTGTCTTTCCTTTTGGCTAATTTCACTCAACATGATCCTCTCCATGTCCATTCATTTATAGATAAATTTCATAACTTCATTTTTCCTAACAGCTGCATAGTATTCCATTGTGTAGATGTACCACAGTTTCTTTATCCAGTCATCAATTCTCAGGCACTCTGGTTGTTTCCAGATTCTGGCTATTTTGAATAGTGCTGCTATTAAAATAAAGGTGCAGATGGTGTTTTTGTTGTGAGTTTTTGGCTGCCTAGGGTATATTCCCAAGAGTGGTATGACTGGGTCAAATGGGAGTTCAATGTCTAGTCTTTTGGAGGAATGTCCACATTGTTTTCCAAAAGGCTGTACCAGTTGACATTCCCACCAACAATGGATGTGAGTCCCCTTTTTCCCGCATCCACGCCAGCACTTGTTGTTCTTGCTCTTTTGTATATGTGCCAGTCTCTGTGGTGTGAGATGGTATCTCATTGTTGTCTAAACATTTAATTTACTAAAACTTAAGTTTAACAGTAAAACCAAACAGAGTAATTCATCATAACTGTGTAAAAGGATGGAAATGGTCAGTGCTAGGAAGTTGATGAACATAGATCATTTTAACAGGAGCCAAATGAAAAACACTATGTGAATGTAGTAACAATATTCTAAAAGCCACTTCATAAATTTTGAGTTTGTATTCCATATTAGAAGTAATAGAAATGCCGGAGTGATAGTACAGTGAGTAGGGTGTTTGCCTTGCATATGGCTGACCTGGGTTTGATCCCCAGCATCCCATATGGTCCCTTGAGCACTGCCAGATGTATTTCCTGAGCAGAGAGCCAGGAGTAACCCCGAGCATCGCTGGATGTGACCCAAAAAAGCAAAAAAAAAAAAAAAAAAAGTTCAAAAATGCCCACGAAAAGATAAGAGAGCTGCAGGACGGCGGCTTAGGTGTTCCGCCTTGCATGTTCTGATCTGGGCTCAATTCGTGGTATCTTTTCCCAAAGAATTTATAGCAATTATTAAAAAATTAAACAAATATAAAGCAAATACAGTCTTTTGGCACTGCCAGGAATAAGTCCTGAGTAAAGCTAGGTGTGGCCCTAAAACCAAAAATAAAATAAAAAATTAAGAACAACAGGTGGGCTGGAGCGATAGTACAGTGGCTAGGGTGTTTGCCTTGCATGTGGTCGACCTGGGTTCGATCGCTGGCATCTCATATGGTCCCCTGAACCCTACCAGGAGTAATTCCTGAGTGCAGAGCCAGGAGTAACCCCTGAGCATTGATGTGTATGGCCCTGAAACCAAAAAAAAAAAATGAAAGAAAAGAAAAAAGATAGTTGCTCCAAATTTGATAGCTGTTGAGGAATAGAACCATGAAGACTGAGTCATCAGCACTTCTCGCCTGTCCCCGTTGTCATCATGCTGGTCAGCCCCTGGTAAAAGCAGGGGGACACCAGCACCCCCCACCCCCCAACAGGTACTGCAGAAACACGTAACTAGACGCTGTCTCTCCACTTACAGCGCTGCTTCTCTTGTAGCTCCTGTTCCAGCTCATTATTGACTACTTAGCGGAATTCAGCTCCACCCCAGCCGTCTTCACTATGATAACGGAGCAGCTGAAGAAGACCTACTTTAATATTCTCATCAAGCCCGAGACTCTGGCCAAGTAGGTGCCCAGCTCGTCTGAGACCTGCGAGTATCGGCTTCTGAGGGGTCAGGTGTGGCGAGTTTGAGGTTTTGTTTTCAGACATGTTAGAATTTTGCTAATTAACCAGTTCATTGGGTTATAGGATTTCCTAAACCCAAGTGTATCACTGTATCACTGTTTTCCCGTTCGTCATCGATTGGCTCGAGCGGGCACCAGTAACATCTCCATATGACCTGTCTCATGCAAGTAGAGCCCAAGGGCACCTGCTTGATCCAGGAACATATAGAGCCTCAAACCATTCCATCAGGTCATGGGAATGAGGTCTATAATTGTTACTGGTATCTGGCATATCAAATACGACACGAGTAGCTTGTCAGGCTCTGCTGTGCGGGTAGCATACTCTTGTAGTCATCTCTAAATCCAGCATTTATTGATGAACCCGCGGCCACAAGTGGCCGCGTGAGCTGGGCTGTGATAGGCTGATCTGCTGGGTGGAGTTCTGACAAGGGGAAGTCCGGATGTGGAAAATGGAGGTCCTCATGGAGTGGGTGGGGTCGTCTGCTTGTTGCGAGGCTCTGCTGGGGTGGCGGGCCAGGGCTAGAACCCACCATCCTCCCGGGTGCCTCGTGAGCGGCTGGGCACAGGGAGAGCCATTAGCAGCTCTGCCCCATGTCTGTCAGTCTCTCAAGTGAAAACTATAAAAATTTATTAGGAGGGACTGGAGTGATAGTGCAGTGGGGAGGGCACCTCCCTTGCTTGTGGCCAATATAGACTTGATCCCCAGCATCCCTTATGGTCCCCCAAACCCCACGAGGAGCAACTTCTGAGCGCAGTCTTGGGTAACCTCTCCAAGGGCTACTTGGCCTAGTTCTGGGGGCCTGTAGCATCAAGGCTCAGCCCTGTGAAGCAGTGCGGCTTGAGTTCAGTGGTGCTGGGCACCCTCGGTGCATATCTGGCAGTGCTGGGGATTGAACTCCGGGACTTCTACAGGCCAGGCGTGTGCTTTCACCCCTTGGGGCCATCTCCCTTGCTCATGATGCATTTCTTACAAAACTTTGTTTCTTGTCCTTTGTACAGAGATGTGCGGCTTTTAATTCTGGAATATGCCCGTTGGTCTATGATTGACAAGTACCGTGCGCTGATGGACGGCCTTTCCCTGGAGTCTCTGCTGAGCTTTGTCAGGGAATTCAAATCCCAGCTCTTTGTGGAGGGTCTGGTACAAGGAAATGTCACGAGCACGGTGAGTGTGAGGTGCCCTGTGGCCGTGGCCAGGTTTGAATGTTATTGCGGGGTCTGGAACTGTGTGAATTTGACCCTAACAGGAAGGTTCTGAAGTACGGGCAGCCAGCATCATCATGGTCCGCTGCCCACTCTGATGTCAGGCAAGGACAGGAGGTCCTGTAACAGGCCAGGACTTGGAGTGACACGAGTTTGTAGATCAGTGGAGTTGGTTATGCTGAAAATTGTGCATGGAAACTACTGACAGTTTAAAATGGGAGCTGAAGAGCAGGGAGGAATGATACATACTTACAGATGTGCACATGTGTTCTGTGTTATTTCACACCCAGCAGTGCTCAGGGGTTACTCCTGGTTCTGCACTTAGGAATTACTTCTGGCAGTGCTCAGGGGACCATATGGGATGCCAGAGATTGAACCTGGGTTGGCTGCATGCAAGGCAAATACCCTACCTTCTGTATTGTTGTACTAGTCCCTTTTTTTTTTTTTTTTTAATCACACTCAGCTGTGCTCAGGCTTAGTCCTGGCTCTGCGTTCAGGGATCATTCCTGGTGGGGCCCAGAATACCAGATGGGGTGCCATGACCAAACCTAGGTTGGCTGCATGCAAGGCAAGCCTCCCACCCACTGTACTATCTCTTTGGCCCCAACACAAACAGATCCACATTATTAGGCTGAATTTGAGTGTCAAGCTAGGAGCCCAGGCCTTATCCTGTTGTAAATGGAGGGTCACTGAAGGAGTGAGGAGGGGCTCTGAGACTCTTAAGAGCATTGACATGAAGTGGTATTCTCATCTTAGATGCAGTATCTAGAGGATAGCATGAGGTGGTATTCTCATCTTAAATGCAGTATCTAGATGATAACATGAGTGGTATTCTCATCTTAGATGCAGTATCTAGAGGATAACATGAGGTGGTATTCTCATCTTAGATGCAGTATCTAGAGGGATAGCATGAGGTGGTATTCTCATCTTAGATGCAGTATCTAGAGGGTAACATGAGGTGGTATTCTCATCTTAGATGCAGTATCTAGAGGGACCCAGGCGGGGAGTATGAGGGGTTGGGGAGAGGGTGAAAAGGGTGTTTTTATGGGTAGTTTCAGTTCTGCATAATGAAAAAGTTCTGATGCTCCATTTTCATTCTCATTATACATAACACTGGAACTGTACACTTAAACATGGTTAAGATGGTAAATGCTGTGTTTTTACCACTAGAAAGAAAAGAAAAGCTAAAAAACTAAAAAGCTAAAGAGAGAAATGCTAGCTAGGCAAAATCAGTGAAAAAAAACTGAAGCATTCAGGAAGGGAGAGGGTGACATCCAGGTGCCGACTGGGTGGGGGTGAGGGGAGGGCCGGGGAGGGACTCGGCCAGTGAGCCACAAATGAGCAGGAACAGTACCAGAGACCTTGAGGCTGCTGTCTCCCCCACTTCTTTTTGTCCCCTGCCCCAAACCCTGCTGAGTTTCTATCATATCCACAGAAAGGAGAGTGGGAAGGTCTGCTTCTGGGAGCTGGCAGGGAGCTCCACACAGGGCCTTTAGATGTGGAGGCGTTAGTTATCGTGAGTGGCCGTGGGCAGCGGGCACTCTGGAGAGGGAGGTGTCATGGGTCATTTAAGAGTCCGTGTGGTTGTCCGTCCGGCGCTGTTCCAAGCTCTGGTGACTGACCTGGGCTTTCACAACAGTGATAGCTGTTGTCATAGGGCCACAGCCTCGAGGGGGACCTGAGCGACTCGGTGGGACCCAGTAGGGAATGTCAGGCGGGGACAGTGCCCAGAGAGAGGGGGAGGCTTAGTTCCTGAGAGCTGTTGCACTGCGGCTGTGGGGAGCACTGTCAGATCTGTCCAGCACAGGCCAGAAAGGCCCAGCCGCTGGGTCTCCAGCAGTTAGAACTTCCGGACTGCAGCGAAGTCCGATGCCATGGAGGAAGTGAACGCCCACGGTGACCAACGTCTTCTTCCCTTTTCCTTTGCCTCCTAGGAGTCTGTGGATTTCCTGAAATACGTTGTTGAGTGAGTATTGGTTTGGGTTTCCTCTCTGGGAGTTAACCAGCAGGCGACCTTCCGGCACCACGGAATTACTCAGTCCACAGTGGGGATACTTTTTTTTTTTTTTTTTTTTTTTTTTTGGGGGTGCCACATCTGGTGAGGCTTAGGAGTTACTCCTGGTTCTGCACTCAGGAATTACTCCTGGTGGTGCTCAGGGGACCATATGGGATGCCGGGGATCGAACCTGGGTTGGTACATGCAAGCAAACGCCCTCCCTGCTGTGAAGATGCTTCTCGTGAGGGTCTTCTGGGGCTGGTGACAGAGCAGCGGCTGGGCAGGGGCCAGGCAGGGCGCAGCCTCTCATGGCTGTGCTTCCCCGGCAGCAAACTGAACTTCACGCCGCTGGAGCAGGAGATGCCGGTGCAGTTCCAGGTGGTTGAGCTGCCCAGTGGCCACCACCTCTGCAAAGTGAGAGCCCTGAACAAGGGGGACGCCAACTCCGAAGTCACCGTGTACTACCAGGTCAGTGGCCTCTGGTTGCTGATGCAGGGGTGGGTCCCAGGTTCCTGAGGAATGACCCAGTGACCTTCAGGCCCTTCGCAGTTACCTCTGCAGTTTTAGGGGTCACTTGTTCTTTTTGAAGTGTAAGACTTTATTGGGGGTGGTGAAGGGGGCCATACCCAGGAGGCGCTTAGGGCTGATCAGGGATCACTCCTGGCAAGACTCGGGATTTTAGTGTCCCAGGAATCAAACTGGGGTCGGCTGCGGGCAAGGCAAGCACCCTACCTGCCTTACTACCTGAAGTGTACACTTTTATTTTTATTTTTTGGGTCACACCTGGCAATGCTCAGGGTTACTTCCTGCTCTTTGCTCAGAAATGACTCCTATATGGGGGACCATATAGGATGCGGGGATTGAACCCGGGCCAGATGTGTGCAAGGCAAACACCCTGCCCGGTGTGCCATTGCTCCGCCCTGAAGTGTACATTTTATTTTTTTTTTTTTATTTATTTATTTTTTGCCTTTTTTGGGCCACACCTGGCAATGCTCAGGGGGTTACTCCTGGCTCTGCACTCAGGAATTACTCCTGGCGGTGCTCGGGGGACCATATGGGATGCCGGGGGATCGAACCGGGCCAGCACAGGCCGCCGCGTGCAAGGCAAACGCCCTACCCGCTGGGCTATCGCCTCCGGCCCCCTGAGAGGTACATTTTTAAAATGTAGTATTTTAAATTAGAAAATGGCTCATATCAGAGAAATGGTGGGGGGCCAAGGATGAAACGTGGGCCCCCACAGAGAAGAGGCAAATGTTTAACCTCTGAGCCCAGCCTGAAATGGTTCTGCCTTAACACAACTCCCAAGAGGCAGGAGGTTATTTGTTGAAATGCCAGTTTTGAGGGGGATCACAGCCAAGCAACCAGTAGACAGCAGGTTTGCTCAGGGTTGAAGCGAGTTTTCAAAGCCCCTGGAAACTTGCCTCTGTTGGAACTTGCTTGGCTGGGAAAGGTGAGGAGGAGTGCCCCTTGCTTTCCTGCTGTCTTACAACAGGCTTTTTGTTTTTTTATATTCAGATCTTTTGTTCCTTCCACACCATTCTAGAGAGGTGGGCTAAGGTAGTCACCATTAGCAACAACTCTTAGGGCGTCCCCACGGGCTGTGTCTGCCCCACGGATCTGACCCCTGGACTTGGGCGTTGTGTGGCTGCTGCCATGGTCCTTAGGTCCGGCAGGAGTCCTTTTCTCGGGCCCCTTGATGCCCCTGGTGTGCTTGGGCAGGGCTGCCTGTACCGCCACCGCCACCGCCACCCTCTGCGGCGCTTGTGGTCTCCCTCTGGCCAGCGCTGCCCGAGCTCCCTCCTCACCTGCACACGGAGAGATGCGCCAGTGACTCCCCAGGCCCTGACCTCATCAGTGGTGTGGCCTGGCCCTGCTTTGCTCTCCCCTCATTTCCGGTTTTCCCGCCCCAGACGTCATCATACTTCTCATGTTAGGCAGGATTTCTGTTGCAGACTGAGATTTCATTCAGCACCTCTTAGAACTGGTGTTTAGTAAAATTGCTTCCACAAGGGAAGTTCTCTCCTCACAGATGATTTCAGAATCAGCTAAGCTTTGTGGACGATAATATGGGCATTAGGTTTGTGCCTTGCATGTGCCCAACCCCCATTTCATCCCGCGGCACTCATGGCCCCTCTCCCCACTCTAGCATCACTAACTAGAACCCTGGAGGCCCCAAGCACTGCCAGGCATAACCCCTGCCTGTCCCCGCACTGGTGCTCGGGTGCTGGCATTGACCTGCCCCTCTTGTTGGCCAAGTGTCTCCGGGAGTTGTCTCGGTCGCCTGGAGGAAGCGAGCTGTGCCCTGCCTGCTGTCTTGCCAGGATCTGGTCTCCGAGTGTGGAGCAGCTTCTTGGACATTTAGTTAGCCATTGGTGTGGGTCTGTGGCTGCAGCAGCTCAGCTTCCACCTTTCATCCAACGAGGTGGTCCAGGTGCCTGCTTGGTGGTCCCCAAACACTTGCTCTCTTCCTTAAGACCTTGAACTGCAAGGCCTTGCTTTGGGCCCTAGGGCAGGTTGGGGCTGTCTGGCACCCCCCATGTGAGGACGCGGAGTACAGCTGACCTAGTGGAAGGCAGACTTGTACACAGAATCGTGGTCGAGGCCCTGGTGTGTTCCTCTCGGACAGACAGGAAGGGAGCATGAAGAGGTGCTAGCGCTCCCGCTTGCTGGGATGCCGGGGTGAGCCCTCCTAACCTGTGGCCTCTCTTCAGTCAGGTGCCAGGAGCCTGAAGGAGTACACGCTCCATGGAGCTGCTGGTGGTGAGTGGCGCATGGAGCCTCGGGAGCTGAAAGAGTCGAGTGCAGGGCAGCCTGGTTGGCGTGTCGTCTTCTAGGCAACGGAGAGGGCAAGGAGGGAGACTGGACATAGAGGCCTGAGGAACCTTGTGGAGGAAGAAATGGAGGATTCTCTGTGGCAGCGAGCTAATGGGATTATTTATGGTTGAATTACAGATGCACATGGAAGAGCCTTGTTTTGACTTCCTTCGAACCAAGCAGACCCTTGGGTAAGTCCATAAGCATAGCGCTGGGCTCAGATCTTTGGAGCTGGCACTGCAGTCAGGAGTTTGGCATGTGGCCTAAGGACTCTGATGCACTGGACCCACTGTCCACACCATAGTGAGAGAAACCAAGTCCGCTTGGTTGGGCTGGGGCGAGGTATGTGAACCCTAACTGAGCATTAAGTTGGTGCGTGCACTGCAGCACGAGGCCCGGTGTGAGGGCCTCTCATGCCTCTGGCGCAGCGCAGAGCCAGCTGACCGCTTTCCTTTCTGGCTCTAGGTACCACGTCTACCCAACCTGCAGGAACACGTCTGGGATTCTGGGATTCTCCGTCACTGTGGGGACTCAGGCAACCAAATACAAGTAAGTAGCAAAGCAGACGTACCCAACTACGGGTGCTTCCTGAAACCTTCATTTAGTCATGGCTGTGGAGAGGGGTAGTTGGTGCCAAGGAGTTTGACCCAAACTCTGTTACCGAGCAGGACTTGTGTTCCTTTCTGAGAATGAGGAGGCAGGCAAAGATGCTTTACTGGCCTTTAGGCTAGGACCAAGATCCAAAGTCTTATTCTCAGCTTGGAAAGCCCAGAGCTTGTCACTGCATAAGTGGGTGGGTACCACGAACTGACAGGGTGGGGTGTAAGGGTCAGGATCCTCCCTTAGCTTAGTAGGGGGTACTGAAGGCCGCTGGGGTGGTTTAGGGTTGGTTCATACTTGGTGATGCTCGGGGTGCTAGTGATGTGGGGCTCAAACCTCTGCTCCACTGACTGTCAGGGGTTTCTCTTGGCTCTGCACTCAGGAATTACTCCTGACAGTGCTTGTGTGACCATATGGGATGCCGGGGATCGAACCGGGCCGGCCGCGTGCAAGGCAAATGCCCTCCACGCTGGACCCCTCCACTGACTTTAACTAAAGATGTTTTGTTCCAGCTCTGAAGTTGTCGATAAGAAAATAGAAGAATTTCTTTCAAGCTTTGAGGAGAAGATTGAAAACCTCACTGAGGATGCATTTAATACTCAGGTGACTATAATGTTCTGGCTTATTGGCCCATGACGCACAGAAGCTTTTCACTCTGGCCAACTTCTGTGGCCTCACAATCTAACCATCACGTCTTCTCCCGTTCCGCTGGGAGGCGCAGTGAAAGCAACGAGCAGGCCTCGTGTTGCTGGTGTTGCGTGGGCAGGGACTGGGGTGGTCACCTGAGCTCTCTCTCGGCTGTAACAGGTCACAGCTCTGATCAAGCTGAAGGAGTGTGAGGACACCCACCTGGGGAGGAGGTGGACAGGAACTGGAATGAAGTGGTGGCGCAGCAGTACCTCTTCGACCGCCTTGCTCACGAGGTACAACGCCGACCGCGCCACGCACAAGCAGATCAGTATCGTGAGGGGGAAGGCCTGGACGGCCTCTTCCTTGCCCTGTATTGTTACTGGTGGCTCAAGAGTCAGTTGTTTTCTCTACTCCCTTCTCCAGCGCATTAGGTGACGACGTGAGCTGGATGCTAACCCTTACCCTGCACCACCACGAGTTTGTTAGAGCAAACTCATTTTTCACTGACTGAGGCCCACTATTTGTGGGGGCAAAAAGGGTTATATGTTCTGAAGAAAATTGGTCTTTGAGGTTGTGTCCAGGTCTATGTACCTCTCTAGACAGTTTCTACTACAAAGTTATAAAACCCACCTGGAGTTCTGGGTCCTCCGATCAATCCACTACTCTGATAATATTCCCTATGTGGGGGTGACCCAAGGCCACCTTCGTCTCATGGGCAGAGAGCTGTTTACAGGGCCTGAAGAGGTGGTACAGGTAAGGTGCGTGTAACACACACAGCCAACCTAAACTATTTATCGAGATACTCCGCCCAGTCTTTAAAGCACTCGTTTTCCAAAACAGCGGTAAGACAGGTAAGGTTTCTTCACTTGTTTCCCCAAAGTATTTTCTCAAGTTACCATGTCCCTCTAAGGTGACAGTGAGTACAGCACTTAGCTGTAATTACTTTTTAGTCCTACACTGGAGGGTTAGGATCAAGCTGAGCCTTCCACAAAGGAAGTGTTACGATGTGCTGAGCAGGGCCAAGGAGAGGTAGGGTTGTTTCAGACTGTTGTGTACACTCTCATAGCTTGCCTCTGTCCTGTTTTCTCTCTGCAAGATTGAAGCACTGAAGTCATTCTCAAAGTCAGACTTGGTCAGCTGGTTCAAGGCTCACAGAGGACCAGGAAGGAAGATGCTCAGTGTCCATGTGAGTATTTCTATGCTTAGAGCCGACATGCAGATTGGTACCGCAGATCCTAATAGGTCTTTGGTCTCTTTCCAGGTTGTTGGATTTGGGAAGTATGAGACGGAAGAGGACAGCGGCCCCCTGCGGTGAGGAGTCAAGCTCTTCTTGTGACGCGATGCAGTTAACCTACCTGCCAACCTCGCCCCTGCTGGCATGAGTTCACCATCCCCATAACTGATATCAGGGCCTTTACAGCAACACTTAACCTTCTCCCCTACCACAAAATAGTCAAATAAACTGCAGTCTTGTTGGCCTGAAGAACTGTGCATTTAAAACTGTGTATTTTATGCAATGGCGCTACTGCCTGAGGGCTCCCACTGGACTTTCTGCACTGGCATCACAGAATTTTATTCACTCTTCCCAAACCAAAGGCGCCAGGGACTGGCAGGCTTGTGGGAGCAGTTTGGAAACACCTGGCCCTCTCAGATTGACGGTCTTCATGTCACTCCTTCATTTACCGTTTCAGTGGGTAGGCAACAAAACACTAGCAGTGCAAACTGCTCTAAGAATAAAGACCGGAGAGAGAAGGGGGAAGGGCAGACCGGCCATTATGTAGAATTGTCCTGGCAAGAAGCAACTCCTATATTCAAGCTTGCTGACATACTGGCACCAATATAAGCATCACTTCACTTGTATCACTTGTCTTCCTGTTGTTCATTGATTTGCTCGAGCGGGCACCCGGTAACATCTCCATAGGTCCTGTCGCATGCTACAAGGGTACCTGCTCGCTCCAGAAACACCAAGAGCCTCAAACTATTCAATATAACCATAAATACAAGAAACACATTTGAAAAAAAAGATTGGAAAAATCACTTTATGAAGCCTTAAGAAGCACTGGATATAATTAAACTGTAGTCCAGAGTTAGATACAATTTAATAGGTCAATTCCAAAATAAAAATTATTGAAGTGAGACCATGAAATTTCTTAACACTTGATTTTAATACATACATTGCACTAATTTTCTAAAATAACTTCGGAGGAACCACTATTTACAGTATATGGATTATTCATGAAAAATCTGGTGTCAGGTGTATATGTATATGTGTGTGTATTTTATGTGTGTGTGTGTGTGTGTGTGTGTATATATATATATATATATATATATAACCTGATTATGTGAACTAGAAACATGTTGTACATCTCAACAGCAGTACTAGAGTGCGTAATTTGAGACCAGGATTTATAAATGCTTTTCAAAGCAGAGTGTGGAAAAGGAGCAGACATCTTATTTTCAAAACCTGAAGCTTTCCTCAGGACTGAAGTCAAAATTGTAACTGCTACGGAAGAGGAGAAAAGGAAGCTTTTCTTGCTTTAATTGTTCATCTGCATCGGAAAGTCCGGTATCCCTGAGATAGGAACCACTGCGATAAAGGGAGCGCCGCAGTTTCTCCCCCCCAAAAGGCTGTTGCTTAATTAGCGCCTACTGCTCTGGTCACTGGGCTATGACCTAATGCTTAGCAGCACCAAGTCGTTTCAGTAATGGTTCATCATAAACCCAACATTCTCCGTCTTCATGAAACAACTGCAAGAGAAAAGAGGGGAATTCAGTTGTACCTTAACTATCTCCATCATCTCATTTTATTGCTGTATGTGTTCTCCCTGGGAACACTCAGGGAGCTTCAGGGAGGGCAGCTCCATGCAGCGCCCCTCACCAGGCCAATCTAGAGCAGTGTCTCGCCCACTCCAACATCCAGAGAACTCCATGAGGCACGGGGCGGGTGTGCGGGGCGAGCAGCAGTGGCAAGCGGGGCAGACCCTCCAAAGTATCTTACCCTGGTTTCCCACTGAATTTCCTTCTCCTTCCTGTCTCTAGCTTCTGCTCTTTGTCTTTCTTCAAGTCTGTGCTTGGCTTCAGTTGCTGCATCAATGTCTCTAATTTTTTAAGTTGAAAGTAACATCCTTCCAAAGGCTAACAAAACAAGAAGCAAAGGTGCTCAGTGGAGATGGGAGGCGGCGCCGGCAGGGCAGCCTTAGGATAGGTCTAGGGCAACCTGAGTACGGCATAGTCAGTCGAGCGGCACCAAGGGCTGCTTTCAAAGACAAGCTCCTTAAGCTGACGGCAAGGCACCAAGGCACGGAGTTAAAGAACAGAATGAAAGATTCAACTGCCAGTGTCAGGAGGAAACAGGGATGGGTGGGCAGTGGAACATAAGGCTGAAGACTAGAAAGAACACAGAAGAACGGGAGCCGAGACTGCTGAGTTTAACCATAGCTTTGAGGGGTGTCCGTTCACCTCTTTACATCTACGCCTTCTGTATCCTTCACTATAGAAAAGGGTTAGGTCAGGAGAACTGAAGTTCCGCTTCAGAAAACGGAAACGGAAACAAAACAATGGTGCCACTCCTTTAGGAATCCTCTCCCTGATGTGTGCGATGCCTCAACCGAGGGTGTTGCCTGTGGCCTGGAATATGGCTCAAGAGGTAGAGCACATGCTTTGCAGCAGCAGCAACTTAAAAATCATCATGCAAAAAGAAAAATTATGAGGCCATTTAAAAACTGAAAGTCAATGAGCTGTTTGATAATATTAAGGAGTTTATTTTAATATTTGGTGTCAGGGATTCAAGCCCAGGCGTTCCTGTTGACCTCATGGGCTTCATCACTCCCTCCCTTAGTCCCGGAATTACCTTTGTGAAGCATGAGTCATATTGTAGCAAGAGGTTTTGTTTTTTAAAGTCATGTTAGGGAAACATGCTATATACATACCTAGGCATTTAAAAAAATATATATATATATTATTTTTGCTTTTTTGGGTCACACCTGGCGATGCTCAGGGGTTACTCCTGGCGGAGCTCGGGGGACCATATGGGATGCCGGGGATCGAACCCTGGGCCGGCACAAGCCGCCACGCAAGGCAAATACCCTACCCGCTGGGCTATCACTCCGGCCCCCTTAAAAATATTTTAAAATGTTTTCTTTGAAATATTTAAAAATAAAACCTTCCTGCAAACAACAACATAGACAAGGCGTTTTTACCCATGTATCTCTCAACTGGGACCCCTCTGGTCCTACACACCACAGAGCAGGGGGCCGGACAGAATAAGGTGCTTGCCTTGCATGTGAGCAACCCAGGCTGACGCCCAATAGCCCGTTAGTAGATGTAGAGTCAGACAGCTGGCGCGGGGGGCTCCCTGTGACGCAGGTGTCCGCAGCTAGGTTCTGCTCTGCCCGAGCAGCTGAGCCCAGCCCCACCGCGCCCAAGACACTCTTCTTACCTTCGGGACTCGTACTCATTCTGATCTTCCAACTTCCTCACTTTCTTCTTGATTATAGGTAATTTCTTGGTATCTACAAAAACTGTATTTTCCTAGGAAAGACAGGTAGGCACGTTTCTATTCACATTAGAAAGAGCAACTCTTCCCAGAAGACTTCAATGAATAGGCATAAAAATACATGAGATACGCATATCTAATTTTATTGCACTTTACAAATTATTTTATATCAAGTGGAAGGCTTGTGGCAAGGCCAGCAGTCCCAACAGCCTATGCGTCAGTTTTGTAAGTCACATTTAGCAAAGAGATGTATACTGATTTGTAAGAATGAGCCTCTCGCACAGTCACAAGACTACAGTGCAGGGGCCGGAGCGATAGCCCAGCGGGTAGGGCGTTTGCCTTGCACGCCGGCCTGTGCCAGCCTGGGTTCGATCCCGGCATCCCATATGGTCCTCCGAGCACCGCCAGGAGTAATTCCTGAGTGCAGAGTCAGAAGAAATCCCTGAGCGTCGCCGGGTGTGACCCAAAAAAGAAAAAAGAAAAAAAAGACTACAGTGCAATACTGACTTAGAATTTATTTGCGAAACTTGCTATTTGGTGAGATTCCGCTTATGGGGTAGTCTGGGGCTAAACCCACAACTGGAGCTATGCCCATACATGTCAGTGATGTGGGGGCCGAAGCAATAGCCCAGCGGGTAGGGCGTTTGCCTTGCATGCGACCAGCCCATGCCGGCCCGGGTTCGATCCCTGGCATCCCATATGGTCCCCCCGAGCACCGCCAGGAGTAACTCCTGAGTGCAGAGCCAGGAGTAACCTCTGAGCATTGCTGGGTGTAACCCAAAAGCAAAAACAACAAAAACATGCCACCCAAATGAAGGAGTGAATTATAAGGCACAGTCCAATGTAACCGAAACAAGTGGTAAAAGACAGATTCTTACCCCAGTTGCATATTTTGCATACATTATACCGTTCCACTCCCCTTCAATTGAGCAAAAGGACTTCTTGTCATTTGGAGAACTAAACAGAAAGAAAAACATTTGTGGTAGTCTCAAGCTAAAAGTCATTCTACTATAAACGCATGGGGAATGAGGATGTGGTTCAAGTGGTAGAGCAAATATCTTGTGTATTAAAGGTTCTGCGTTCCATGCCCAGAATGGAATATAGCCCCAAAGGATCACTGAGTATCCCCGAGAGTGACAAAAACAAACCCTAAAACCAAACTACAACTAAGTTTTTATATGTAAATATGAGCATATATAAATACATGTATGTGTGTAAATATATACATACACTCTTCTTTATACACACAATATACACATGTATGTATATTATTTATACACACACACTTATAAAAAATCTGGTCTATTTGGCCTAGGTTTATATAAAGTGCAGAAATTAGAAAAGCAACTTCTACCAAAATCCAATCTTTGAAAAGGTGGCTTAACACAGCTGGATTAAAAAAAAAACACAGGGGTCGGAGCGACAGCCCAGTGGGTAGGGCGTTTGCCTTGCACGCAGCCAGCCCAGGCCGGCCCGGGTTCGATCCCCGGCATCCCATATGGTCCTCCGAGCACCGCGGAGTAATTCCTGAGTGCAGAGCCAGGAGAAACCCCTGAGCATTGCCGGGTGTGACCCAAAAAAAGCAAAAAAAAAAAAAAAAAAAAAACCAAACAGCTGGATTTCCCAGAGTCGACTCTAAGAACTAGGACCCTAATAAGCTCAAGAACTGGCTGAGGGAAAGGATATTCACCCAATACCCATCTGACAAGGGGTTAATATCCAGGATATATCAGGCACTGGTAGCACTCCACAAGAAAAAAAACAGCCAACCCCATCAAAAAATGGGGGAGAAGAAATGAACAGAAGCTTCCAAAAAAGAAGAAATTCGAATGGCCAAAAAGGCATATGAAAAAGTGTTCTTCATCTTTAATCATCAGGGAGATGCAAATCAAAACAACAATGAGGTACCATCTCACACCACAGAGACTGGCACACATCCAAAACAGCAAGAACAACCAGTGCTGGCGTGGATGTGGGGAAAAAAGGACTCTGATCCACTGTTGGTGGGAGTGCCGACTGGTCCAGCCCTTTTGGAAAACAATATGGGCATTCCTCCGAAAACTAGATATTGAGCTCCCATTTGATCCAGCAATAGCACTCCTGGGAATATACCCGAGAGACCGAAAAACACATAGCAGAAACACTATCTGTACTTCTTTATTCATCTCTTCGCTATTCACTATAGCTAGAATCTGGAAACAACCTAAATGCCCGAGAACAGAGGACTGGCTAAAGAAACTGTGGTTCATCTACACTATGGAATACTATGCGGCTGTCAGAAAAGATGAAATTATGAAATTTACCTGCAAATGGATGGACATGGAGACTATCATGCTGAGTGAAATTAGTCAGAAGGAAAAGGACAGATATAGAATTACTGCATTCATTAATAGGACATAAATAGATATCAGTGTTTTACTAAATGTGGGAAATGGTAATGGCAGATTAAGACTCACCATTGAATATACACAAAGAAACTTAAGTGATAAACTCTAAATACCTGCAGGGCTAGCCACAATGTGTAAAATAAGAGGGAGAGAGATGCAGAGACAGAGAGAGAGACAGAGAGAGAAAGAGAGGAAACTGGGGTACCTGCTATTAAGGCAGCATGGGGGGTGGGCAGGAGGGGGTGGGGTACATTGGTGGTGGAAATGGGGCACTGGTGGAGGGATGGGTGCTGGTATACTGTATTACCAAGAACCAATTATGATCACCTTTGTAATTGTATGTTTCACTGTGGTATAATAAAAAAAAAAAAAAAAAAAAAAGAACTGGCTGAGACAAGCAGGAGTCCTTTGGTGCTAGGGTAAAAGCACACTAGAACAGTCCCTAGCCAGCAACTCTATACCCTGACAGGGAGAATCACCGCTGAGATTCTGGGTGGTTCATGCTGGGGGAGTTTATGTGATCTAGGGCAGTGGTGCACATGCTGCCTGAGCCCGTGTGGCCAAGCACATGCGGTGCCCGAGCACGTGTGTTGCCCGCATCTCCCCTCCTGAGATGTGTACTCTCCCTCTCTTTCCCTCCTCCTTCCCTTTCCTAAAACCTCCTTAATAAAACCTGTTTTACTTCACTGCTCATTGACTCCTGAAAATTCCTTTTCTGCGAGGAAGACAAGAACCCTGAGGAACCCTGGGTAAAGCCTAGGGCTGACTTGCCTTTTATCAGTCCTTAGCCTGCCCAGCGGGTCCTGGGCGGCAGAGGCGGCTGGGGAGAAAGCGACCATCTCTCTCCCTTCCGGCCTCACATAAGCCACCGTGAGGCCCACCTGCATCATTTTGGCAGGGAAGGCTTGGCAAAAGCACACAATGCTGGAGGCCAGACTTTCATTTGGATCCAATGGTCTGAACTCTTCCTAAAGAAAGATCCTTTCTTCTAAGGCTCAAAGGCTGGGGTCCAGCAGCGCTATGCTATGCACATTAGGGTCTGGGAGAAGCATCAAGCAGAGATCAAGAAGGAAAAGGCATTGACAGGAGAGCTGCTATCATTGGTTCAAACTTAAAAGCTTCCTTCATGGGACCGGAGCGATAGCGGTAGGGTGTTTGCCTTGCATGCGGCCGGCCTGTGTCGGCCCGAGTTCGATCCCTGGCATCCCATATGGTCCCCGAGCACTGCCAGGAGTAATTCCTGAGTGCAAAGCCAGGAGTAACTCCTGAGCGTCGCCGGGTGTGACCCAAAATGCAAAAATAAACAAACAAACAAACAAACAAACAAATAAATAAATAAATAAATAAATAAACAAATAAATAAGTAAAAGCTTCCTTCATGACTTAGGCTTGTGAAGGGAAAAGGGGACAATGGCAAAGAAGGAAATTATCCTCTACCTTTAGATAGTCACTATGCAGTGAGTCTAAACTGCAGTCTGGGGACTTCTGCGGGAGACTGTGATTCAAGTCTAACCTATTTTCATAATATTAAGAAGCTATTTGCTTTGGGGCCGGAGCAATAGTCCAGCGGGTAGGGCATTTGCCTTGCACGCAGTCGGCCCATGCCGGCCCGGGTTCGATCCCCAGCATCCCATATGGTCCCCGAGCACTGCCAGGAGTAATTCCTGAGTGCAGAGCCAGGAGAAACCCCTGAGCATTGCGGGTGTGACCCAAAAAAGCAAAAAAAAAAAAAAAGAAGAAGAAGAAGAAGCTATTTGCCTTAAAGGCAAATTTGGAGACAAAACCGTCTACCAAAGTTTCCCCCAAAACTCATGGAGGTTTTGTGAAGTAGAGACTGACTGCGGGAAGCCGACCTGAGAACCTTGCTCTTCTGCCAATGACATTACATACAGACAAAAGGCACGAACAAGAAAATAACTATTTTTACAAATTTTTATTTACTTTTTTACAAATTTAAAAAAAATTTTGTTTTGGGGCAGCAATTTTTTTTTTTTTTTTTTGGGTGACACCTGGCGATGCTCAGGGGTTTCTCCTGGCTCTGCACTCAGGAATTAGTCCCTGGCGGTGCTCGGGAGACCATATGGGATGCGTCGCCCCTGGGGCAGTAATTTAATGCTAGAGTGATTATTTCAGAGTCTTTTAGCTCCCAACTTTGACGGTAACCTTCTACTATCTAGTTATGAATGAAGCAAAGTTTTGGCAAGCACCGCCTCGCCCCCGTCCTATATCTGACCAGCACCACTTGTTGGGAGGCAAATGCAATCACAGCGGTGCCGCTGCTGCTGGCTAAGCTTGACCTTCATTAAGAAACACTTTATCTTCAGGAAACTGCATGGTCACACTCTGCTCACACTTTGTTTGGCTGTGACTGTTATCCAGATCCTCTCCCTGGAAAACTGGTTGCACGTGTTGCACGTGTACACTGTTTCTGGGCTGGAGAGATAGTACAGGGGTGAAGGCATCTGCCTCACATGTGAGCAACTCTGGTTCAAGCCCTGAACCGCACATGCTCCCGAGCACAAGGTGTTACGCCTGAGCAGAGCCGGGAATAACTGGAGAAGCAGTTACTTCTGGGCGTGTCCTCGGAAACAAGATGGAAAAGCTCCCCTTGTCCGATCTCTGGGAGAGAGCAAATCCCACAGCCTTTCCCGCTGAGCAAGTGCCGTGACTGTTCCCTGACAGCTCAGCTGCCTCCCTCTAACTCAGATTGTCTGTTGAACCAAGCCGAGATGTAGGCCACTGTGTGTTCCCAGTAAAGGAAGAGAGGGAAAAAAGATACCGTAAAGACACTTCAGTGGGACAGTCACACTACCAACGGACTAACTCACACACGGTTCAATCTGACAAGAGCCAGAATCACATTCAGGGTTAACCAGAAACACTAGGAAGACTCGTCTCAGTTCCCCGTGGCAAGGCTGTTCCTAAGAAATGCTACTGATGACCTGGGCTGCTTTCTGAAATGGGACATTAAGAAGAGATATGACAGATAAGGTGTGAAACAGGTCTTCAAATAAAATATCAAATTCCAACACAGAAGTACTTTTTCAAGGCAAAGGAAAAGTAATTAGAAGTAGACAACTTCTAAAGTAGAAGAACAAAATACCTACAAAATCTCAGCAGTTATTCTGTGCTTCTTGCCCCCATAGAAAGGTTTGGTGTGGAAGATGATAGTTGCACTATAGCCAGTCTTGGAACAATTTATATTGCATTCTCCTCCTAGTTCCACCCAGGGCACCGTGAGGATAGACCTGCAAAGATCAGAGAATCTAGGTAAGGCAGGGCCGGATGGTTGCTGATCAAAGTAAATGGACACAACTTGCCTTCCATAACCGTTGGGGAACGTGAGAATGTAATGCTCATCATAGTCTAGGCACGACACACAGCCTGTGGAGAGAAGGGAAGAGCATTTGATGAGCTGTGCCAACTGGTCACCTGGCTGAGATACCCCAAACCTTCCATTCGACTGAGGGGGAAGTCAATCTTGTACCGTAACTCTACTCACTGCTTACAAACAATGGCTCTCCAGGGTCATTATTTCTAATTAGCAAGTGTCTCACCTGCCAACCTGGGTGCAGAGCCAGGAGTAACTCCTGAGCATCGCCAGGTACGACTCAAAAAGTAGAAAAAAAAAACAGACAAGTGCTAGCATATATAGAACAATATAAAATTCCCTCATTAAACATGATCAATCGGGCCAGAGAGCTAGTTGTACTGTGGGTGAGGTACTTGCCTTGCATGTAAAGAACCCAGGTTTGATCCCTGACACCCTATACAGTCTCCCAGATCCACCAGGAGAGATTTCTGAGTATAGAGCCAGCAGTATCCCTGAGCATGCCCAAAAAAACAAAAATAAACCATATAAAAGAGGAAGGATCACTTATCCGGTGTCCAGACTTACCTTGTCCTATGTTGTGAACCCCAATTGACATCCCAAGGAATTTTGATTTGGTCCAGATATGAGCATTGAATTGTATCTTCTTGCTGAAACATTCAGCATAAAAGGCTGAAACTGAACAAACATTGTTTTGAATTAGTGCTCTATATAGCAACCCCAGATGCTGAAAATAAAAATACTCCTTCTGGTTAGAAGCATGTTACTGCCCCAATCCCAACCTTGACCATATAGTAGTTCCAGTCTTAAAACTACACCCAGCAAACAAGATAAGGATAAGCATCCTTCTGCTCTGTCTGCAGAAATGACGTCTCATTCACGTCATGGGCATCCAACATGCAGATGATTTAGAAGCATTGAAAGTGCATTTTCCAGAGGCCTGACACAGTATCGGGATTACGCCCTTGCCTTGCACATGGCCTTGGTTCAACCTCTCGTACCACACACAACCCCTAAAACACTTCCAGGGGTCACTCCTGAGCACAACCAGGAAAAGCTCCCGAGCACCACTGAGTGTGTCTCCAAATCACCCACAAACCTACCCCCTCCCCCACACACACACATAAGACACTGGCTGAGGAACTGGTGTAGCATCTCTGCAACCATAAATCAACAACTTTAACAGCACTACAATGAAGAAACGTAAATCTGAATAAAGTCTGTTTCCTAATTTCCTTCCTTACACACATCTTTAATTCATTAGACTAAGAGTATTTGGACTTATACAAGGAAGCGTATGAGTAGTCCTCACAGCGTTGGGAAGACACAGGGAGCCATGAAACTGACAGCAGGTGACTTCAGCTGGTTTCATTTTTAAATAACCTTCTTTAGACAGAAAAAGTTGAAAGTGAATGTTGCAGAGAACTCTGGAACTTACTGGGTGGATGATGGGAAACCTGCTCGGCCACAAATGTTACACAGTTTTTGAAACCCAGGGAACTGGTCCTTCAGAAACCAGCTCCTGTGAACAAACAGACAGTCATTTTCTTCTGACGAGGAAACACAAATGACACCGCAGATAATTACATAACCGTGATCCTACTGCATCTGGATCTGGATTCTGGTTCGAGGGGACCATAACTGCGATAATTACATACCCGGAACCTCTGACTCTCTAGAGGTTAACTGCTCCCACTCTACAAACCCAAAGCTCTTATATGCACTTTATGATGACCTGTTACACATTTAAATGATTTCTCCATCCGTTTCCTTGAACAAGACATTGTTGAAGCTCAGATTGAACTCTGGGCTTAGAAGAGTGAACAGTTACCGATGTCTGCCAAATAACCACGCACAGATATAACCTGGGGTCTGGGGGCTGGCGTGCAGGCTTCAGATGTGGCAGTGAGGGGCTGAGCCCAGGCATTGCACAGCTCCAGGCAGAGGCAGCACAAGCCCCCAAGCATCACAACTGCCACTGAAGAAACAAGAACAAAAATAAGGGCCAGGAAGACAGCACAGGGGAAAAGGACTCTGCCCTGGCGCACAACGCTGTCACGACAGACAAGTCCTCAAGCACCACGGAAGTCACTTCCAATCAGAGTCAAGAACAGCCCCTGAGCACCACTGGGTGTGGTCCTACGCCACAAAAAATATAAATAAGGAGAGTGATGTTTGCCGAAAGACTGTGACAGGTGCTGTGGACTAGGCGATTTCCCCCATTCCTAAGGGCCTTTCTGAACATTCAAGCTTTCCATCACCATTTAAATACTGGGGTTGAGGCTCAAGTCTGGCTGACCTACTGCCCTTGGGCCCTGCTAGTTCTGTAGATTTCATCTAAGCCAGGGCTACAGACATCATCAAAATCGAGTAAACTTGGCAAACCCCAGCTCCATCCTAGCCCTCCCCCGAACTCCAAAGTCCTCCTAATTCGGAGCCCAAGGCTCCATTTACCTGTCACAAAACCCTCAGCCTTTAAATTTCATATTTGAGTCCTTGACTTCTTTTCCTCTGCGGCAAAGAGCGCCAACCAAATGCCAAAACCTGGGTGTGGGGTCCCCCTCCGACTCCCTTAAACCAATGATGGTTCAATCTCCACACTACAGGTGAATCATGTCTTTCCCGGAGGAAAGCTTTTATTTTTTTGCCCCTTGTTTTTTTCCCAAATCTCATTATGACGATGATTAGAAAACAAAAAATAAAGGCCTGATTAAGCCATTATACAAGACTATGTATATATATATATATACACACACACACACACACACACATATATATATATATAATCTGATTTCCAAAGAGTCCCCCTTTGCTAATTCTGTTCAAAATATGCCAACCCACCCAACAACACTGTTCATGGGTGGGAAGCATCTTTTGATCACTTTATTCTACTCTGTCCCTAAGAAAATGAAATCCTGTATATGTTCACAGCTGTATTCATTGGAAATTTCAATGCAGAACTCACCGCATTCTCTTCAGTATCATTTGGTAATGACCAGTGACATTGAAAGATCTCTCCCAGGATGGGGTTGTATGGCTTCTTGGCAACCGACCCCTTCCTTCCTGCATGAAAGGCTGAGAGGTACCATTTCACAACCTGGACCATTCGCTCTTTGGCATCCTTCTGATCACTAATGCTACAAGGAAAAACACGAAATTTACTGGGCTGCTATTTGACAGGATGACTGGGGGTGTCTCTCACACTCCACCGCGAATGGGGGGCATGTTGAGAGAACCCAGGGATAGTAATTATTACTTCAAAGCTCCTTTTTAAAATTGAGGTACAACAACATAATTACATATACTTGGAGTGTTTGGGTGGATCGACTTGACAAATGTCTATGTCCAGTTAATGATATATCAGTATCAATTACACTGAGAATCTTCCACCTAAGCTATGGAACTGCTGGATGGTGCTTGGGAAGGTCAACCATGAACAATGTCAGCATCTTCTACAGACGTGCTGGCATTTGTTGCAGTGTTATGTGGGACGGTGCCGGGAGCTACTTGTTCACTTAATCCTGAGGGAGGAACTGCTCACCTTCGTCACATACTTCTCCGCTTCTCCCTAACTGTAGCCAATTTTGCTGCATGCACCAGTTCTGCTCAGGAGGCCAGAGATCAGACTCAAAGCCCTCCACACGTGAGACAGATTACTTATTACTGATAAGCCATATTTTATCATTGGAAATATTACCCCATTTGGAATATTTCTATTTCCTAGGTATCCTTCAGAAGTATACCACATGCGCAAGGCTTACATGTGATTCATAGTGTCCCATGACCACACATCTGTAATTTCTCTAGCACCCTGGTGGCCCCGGCACTGTCAGGTTCAAGCAGCTTAGCAGACCCGGTGAGGTATGCCTAGGAGAGGCTCCAGGTACCCCTGAGCTCCACTGAGGAAGTCACAATTAAAAAAATAATAAAAATTGTAATATCAAATTAATAAATAGACATTTTATACTAATGCAGCAGCAGACTAGTTTTATTCTGATCAGTGAGAATTTGGTATACTATATTTTAATCCCTTCTTTTGCTTTTAGCAAACCAATGTCTTAAATAGCGTACAGACGGATTTGCTTTTAAAAACATCTAGCACTGTAAAACAAAAGGCTTTTTGGGATAATCACTGGTTTCTGAAACAGAAGCACTCCCTTGTAAACCAATTTCACCTCTTACTATAGCTTCTTTTGCTAATGTACCACAGATGCTGATCAAGTACAATCCGTAATCTGTACCTAACCCATGACTCCTCCACGGCGACCACTTGACCTTTCCTTCTCCAGCTCCTCACAAAGTGCTTGGCAAATAACAGGTACTTCTAGAAAGGCTGACTCAACTCAGGTAAGAGAACTCATCAGGATACTGTGCACATTACTGAACCATGACTGCCAGTTTCTGGGTCAAATAGGCTTAGAGCCTGAGTGCTGCAGCTGGTACCCTCCATGGCCTCTACAGATTTCTGAAGTGCTGAATCTGGCTGCCTTTATTACTACCACCATGCCATGAATCTACGCAAAAGAGAGGCATGCAACATTCAATTCCACTTTTCCCCAGAACGATTCGACCACAAAAAGAATCCATTTTGGGGCTGGAGCTAATAGTCCAGCGGGTAGGGTGCTTGCCTTGCATGTGGCCCACCTGGGTTTGATCTCCGGCATCCCATATGGTCCCCTGAGCATTGCAAGGAGTAATTGCTGAGTGCAGAGCCAGAGTAACCCCTGATCATCACCGGTGTGACCCAAAAAGCACAACCAAAGTCAGAATATCATTGAGTAACATCCCAAATATCAGAGAGCATCATATTCAAATACCTCACAAACAGGTCCGGATGTGCAAAAAAGTCTGCATACATTTCCAAAAGTGATCTTCTTTCAAGAATGAATGTTGGAAGAACGACCTGAAAAACATACATTTATTTCATCATTGAAGATAAAATTCAACTATGTATCTAAACCTCACTGCCATTATAGTAATCCCTCACACTTCACTTGATCACTTGAATCCCGTTATTCATCGATTTGCTCGAGCGGGCACCAGTAACATTTCCATTGGACCCCTATCACGTGCCAATGTAGCCCAATGGCATCTGGTTGATTCAGGAATATGAAGAGCCTCAAACCGTTCCTTCAGGGTCTTGACAAGAAGTCTGACCATCTTGTAGGTGGGCAGCCATGTGATCTTTTGACATCCCGTGGGATCCAGTCGGTAACGGCTCTAGTCCAGCGGTTGTCTCCAAATCGCATTACATGTCCAGTACATCTGATTTTCGATGCCTTGGCAAACGAGACAGCGTCCCTGATTCTGGAATAGCGACGGAGGTCAGAACTCCGGATTCCTTCTTTCACTTGGAGTGAGACGTGATATTCCTAGCATAGCTCTTTCGATTCCTCTCTGGGAGACCCGAATAGCATTCTCATCCTGCTTTCGTAGGGTCCAGGTCTCTGAGGCGTATGTTAATGCAGGGAGAACGGTGGAGTTGAAGGGATGTGCCCGGAGCCGGAGGTTCTTTGTCCTTTTAGCTATTTCATCAATGCTCTTAAAGGCATTCCATGCTTTTCTTGAGAACTCTTAAATCAAAAGACCTTGAATACATGACACATGTCATTACATGAGACTGTGAGAGCTCTGGGGAGAGCCAGGCTGTCTTTAAAACTGAGTTCAAGAACTTAGAGAAAATTAACTCAACTTCTTTAAGTTTCTATAAAAAGGAAGATGGAATTACTTGCTCAGTCTATATCTTAACAATGTTCTGAAGACCAAGTAAGGTACTGGGATATGACTGAGTAGCATTTCCAGATCCTATGGAACACTTGGAAAAAATCTCTTCAGTCATTGCTTTCTGTGCCCCAGCTGGAGTTAATCAGGGAGCCAGGCAGTGGTAGAGATTGAACTCGGGCCTTCCACATGCAAAACGTGTGCTCCAGCGCTCTGAGCTAACTCCCTGATCCGGGAAATAACTCCTTTTGGAAAATATGTAAAAAGGTTTTATAAATAGGAGGATGAAACAGACATTTAAAACATTACATAATAACAACAGTTGGGAATGTGTGAAAGGAATGAAGATCTAAGAACCCTGATAGTAATCACTGCCATCTGTGCCAATGAAGATTTCTAAAATGGCTCATTTTAACACATTAGAAACGATTATTATTAATCATTCATATCACATGTTTCTCGTAGCTACTGATATGAATTCTCTGGCAGAGGAAACGATGATTTCAGAGTAGTAAATATGATTGTGGCTAATGCTTTGGTTTTCAACACATACCTCTCCATCATCATCCCCAGCAAGAGAGCTGCTGAGAGCAAGGAGACACTGTGAATTACTCTATATTGGATTTACCAAACTAGGCAACACTGCTCTCTGCAGGGAACTGGAGCAGACTTGGATGCAACTGGGGGCCACTCTGTTTGTGCCCCTAAGGGGCAGATTTCAGGGGTACTTTTTATTCTGAAAAGCAAGTGGTAGGACAAATAAGTCTTGGAACTTCTGACATAAACCCATCATTTGAAAATCACATTTGGGAAAAGAAATCCTAATAGCACCAACAAAAATAATCCATGAAAAGAAATTTTTTCCCTAATATTTTCATTTTCATGTTGCTGAGGAGGCCCAGGACGGGGGTGGGGTGGGGTGGTGTTCAATACAATGGCCCTGGAGGCCATGCTGCTTGGCCTCTGGTTACCTGGGCCACCCCAGTGGTGCTGTGGCCGCTAGGGCAAGACCTGGTGGTGTCTGGGGGACCATAAGGTGCAGGTGGGGGGACCATAAGGACTGGACCCGCCCAATCCTATAACATTTTGGTGTAGGGATGTGGAGACTAAATTCGTGGTAGTCTTGCTGCAGTGAGGAGTGAGTGCGAGTGAGCAGCCATCGATAACAGAGCACTGAGACAGAAGAACCCTGGTCCTTTCTCACACTGCTGACTCTGAATGAGTTGACACTGGAGCTTCTCTACTGCTTACTATGTGACAGCCAATCTAGTATTACACCAAGAGAACGGGGACATTAAAGGGAGCAAGTGTTAAAAAGGATGTAGAGTTGAAGAGACTCACGGGCGGCTCGGGAGGCTGGAACTCGGCTCGCCCGGGCCCAGCTGAATATGGGACCCACAGGAGGGCAGACGGGTTTTGGGAGTGGCCCGTCACCTCTGGGGGGTCCCGGAAGCAGCCGGATGAGACTTGCCCATCACACTAGCCACCATTTTCGCTGTCCGGACGCTGGGAAACTGCCTCACGACCAGATTAACAGAGCAAAACCAGTTTGAGCCCAGGTCGCGCAGTCACCAGCGGCCGCGAGCCATTAAAATAGTGGAGACAGTGATGTCTTTTAATGCACTGCATTCCACGAAGAGCAGGAAAGTTTGGCGGGAGGGAGAGATAAAAGAGGAGAGAAATGACATACAGAACCCACCAAATAGTTGAGGTGTGGGAGGGGGAGGGAGGTGGGGACATTGGTGATGGGAGATGGGTTTGGGTGGAGGGATGGGTGTTGGAACACTGTAGAACCAAAACTCTACATGAGCATCTTTCACTTGTATGTCTAATGTGGTGTAATAATATTTGGGGGAAAAATAATAAAATAAAATTAAATCGGAAAAAAAAGGATGTAGGAAAAAAGTGTACTGGGTACCACATATTAATCCTATTTCTGTGTACTTCAGGGGTAAAAGTGTAAATGCTTACTAGAAAATGTTACAGCCCATTATAGATCAGTTTAAGAGGAAATAGAAAAAAAGGCTGTCGTGAAAAGATTGTAGATTTGGAAATGATAGACCACCATGGATTCTAAGTTCTGTCCCTTAATGACAATCAAATTATTTAATCTCTTATGAGCCCCCCCCTGCATTTTTGGATCACACCCGGCAATGCTCAGGGGTTACTTCTGGCTCTGCACTGAGGAATTACTCCTGGTGGCGCTCAGGGGACCATATGGGATGCCGGGGATCGAACCCGGGTCGGCCGTGTGCAAGGCAAAGTACTACTGCTCCAGCCCCAATCTCTCATGAGTATTAAATTCATTACCTGTAAAAGTTAACAGTGACACCTACTTAGCACCTACATCTACTCTAGTGAGAATTTGTGTGATGTGAGAATTAACAATAATGAGTTTTTTTTAGTACAGTGGCAAGGATACTGAAAGACTATGTATGCCTCCTAAATCTGGCATTCCCTTTACAGTAACAAGCTTAGAGGCCAAGGTGATAGCTCATGGGGGAGCATGTGCTTTTGCATATTCAAGCCCCTAGTTCTAGCTTAGTCTCTGGCACAAAATGTTCTCCCCATCACTCTGAGTACAACCCTGGTCGCACCAAAGCACTGCCCGAATGTGGCTCTGCTGGCCCACAGCACCTGTAGGCCTGAGCAACTAACCTCGTGGCACGGCAGGCCAAGCAGCTGAGAATGGCTCACAGGCCTCGAGCACTGCTGGGAAGATGCTGCCCTCCAAAACGACAGCGCTTTCAAGTTGAATTAAATTCACATATAGACACAATAACTGTATGATTCAATGTGTCACATCCAATGTTCCATTCACTGCATATTCCAATTCCCTAACCCTTACAAAACCCAGTGAAATAGGCCACATATGTTGATTCTGCATGTGAGATAATTGAAGATCACAGAGGAAGGAACTTGCTCAAGGCCACAGGATATAATTGCAGAGACAGGAAGCAAATGGAGACGTCTACCCCCAACATCAGAACTCCACCCATTTGGACTCTATGCATACATACTACGCTGATTCCAGGTTTTGTTTAAACTAGTAACCAAGTTCAACAATATTCCTGTCTGCCTACCCAAAACTCGTACTGTAACACATACAGTCCAAATGCTATTGGAATGACTGCTATGAAAGTATAAAATCTTTCGGTTTACTCATCTACATGTAGATTAAAACACAAGACAAGGGCCGGAGTGATAGCACAGTGGGGTGGGCATTCGCCTTGCACGTGGCCAACCCAGGTTTGATCCCCGATGATCCATGTGGTCCCCAGAGCACCACCAGGAGTGGTTCCTGAGTGCAATGCCAGGAATAATGAGTAACCCCTGGGCATTGCCGGGTGTGACCCTAAAAAGCAGAAACAAAGAAACAAAAACAAAAAAAAAAAACCCAAGACAAACACTTATGACACTTGACTACACTAGTAAACAGTTACCATCCAATCACTGGAAATGAGACAGAACACAGTAAAATTTGCTCCTTACCTTTGTGAGATCCATCCCAAGCCGGACCTGGGACAGCAGATGCATGATGACACTCTTGTGCTCTTCCACAGATCCAGCCTCCCCTTCATCATCCCGATCGCCATGTGAATCGAAAAGGTCTAAAACAAAACAGCATCTCTCAGACCACTCTGAAATTAGGTCCATTGGTGCTGCTGTCAGAGTGGAAATAAATGCTGTTCCAGCTAAATCCTCAGCTATTACTTACCAGCATCACTGGTTCCATTGGACATGGAAGAATTGAGCGACTCCGTCGTATCTGGGCGCTTCAGACTATTTCCCGAGCTGCTGTGTGTCAAGACTGAGGCAGACCCAGAGGAACTGAAAAAAAAAAAATTAATCACCTTCTTCAGCTACAGAAAGCAATTACGAACCACAGCAAGATGCTATCCTTCAGGAAGCTAAACTGAAAAAAAACATAGATCGCTGACAGATAAAATCTTGAGTCTTACAGGAGCTGGTTACAAGCACACACACGTACTTCCCAGCTCTTTCCCTGGCATTTTCTGAGACTGTCAGCCTGAAGACAAGGTCTCGTATTTTGCACGGTGTGTGCTCAACAGTCATCAAAATCAGTAAGAAAAAAAAGAGAAAGAAAAATCCCTAACACTGCTCTGCCCTGATTTTAGAACCCGTCCTGGTTGGTGATTTTCATAATGAAAATATGTCATGATGTTTGGTAACCATTTCAAGCTCTGCACTGAAGAATCACTCCCGATGATGCTCAGGAGACCAAACAGGATATCTGAGGCGGACCCGGATCAGCTGCATGGAAGGCAGCGCCTTACCCACTGCACTATTTTTCCAGACCCTATTTTATCTCTGAAGTAAGTTTTGTTTCAGAGTAATTCTGAGTTCAAAGCAAACAGAGTGGATACACCCATATCATAGGGTGCTATCATAAGCGGATTCTCCCCAGACACATAGAGCCTCACCCACAGCAACATCTCAATCTGGGTGCACGTTTGTTACAACTATTGGACCCACACACGCATATCACGGTGACTCTAGTCCAGTGTTTACTCACAGTGCAGTACATTCTATGAACCCCATCCCACCCTGCAAAAACCTTGAGGCCAGGGAGCTCAATGGGCAAATAAGCACTGGCTTTACATGCAGGGAGCTCAATGGGCAAATAAGCACTGGCTTTACATGCAGGGAGCTCAATGGGGAAATAAGCACTGGCTTTACATGCAGGGAGCTCAATGGGCAAATAAGCACTGGCTTTACATGCAGGGAGCTCAATGGGCAAATAAGCACTGGCTTTACATGCAGGGCTCACCACATGGTCCCCAGAGCACTGCTGGGACAACCCCTGGGCACAGAGCTGGGAGTTGTCCCTGAGCACTGTCCAGGGTGGTCCAAAAACCAACCCCCGAAAACATACACACCTTTTTTGAGGGTTACCCTGTACACCTGGCTTGGGGGGCCCATATGGGATGCTGGGAATTGAACCCAGGTCAGCTATGTGCAAGGCAAGCCACCCTACCTGCTGTACTATTACTCTGGCCCCAAACATATGCATCTTATTTCAGAAGCAATTCCACTAGCATCTCTTAGGCCATGCTTTCCTCCTTATCACAACAAAGAACATGCTGGGGCTAAATGAAATGTTCAAAATGAAAAAAATGAGATAAAACTTGTAACTTAGGGGCCGGAGCGATAGCCCAGCGGGTAGGGCGTTTGCCTTGCACGCAGCCGGCCTGTGCCGGCCTGGGTTCGATCCCCGGCATCCCATATGGTCCCCGAGCACCACCAGGAGTAATTCCTGAGTGCAGAGCTAGGAGTAACCCCTGACCATCGCCGGGTGATGCAAAAAAAAAAAAAAAAAAACAACTTGTAACTTAATACATTCGTGAAATTTGTACTTATATTATTCGAGACAAAGATTTAAAAAGAGCTGATTTGGGAACAGAGAGAGAGATAGTACAGCTGGTTTGCCTTGCATGCAGTGGACGACGTCCAGTCCCCTCAGCACCCCAGAAGTGATTCCTGAGTACAGAGCCAGAAATAACCCCTGAGCACCGTAGGTTGTGGGCCGCAAAGCTCAGAACCTAATTATAATAACAGAGCCCAAAGTTTTACTGGTAAACTGTGTTTATCTCTATAATCTTCATACAAGATTATACAAGGCAGGTAAGATTATTCTTATGATACAGATGTTCAGAAGTTCAATAACTGGCCCAAAATTATACTGTAATTGTTGCTAATTTACTGCATTAAGTTGGGGTAAAAAAAAATCAACGTTATTATATGACTGCTCAAAAAATTCAACTAAAACTAAGTTTTTATTTTTATTTAACTTTTTCCAAATAATAATTTAAAAGGGAGCCTATCATTAATACTGGTCTCAAACTTGAATTACATTTTTAAAAACCAGGAGAACTGTTTAAATACCTACTTTAATTCATTCACTTACTCTATTAAGTGCTTTGGGGATGAACCACTTTGATGGAATTCATCAGCATCGTAAAATTCATCTTCACTGCTAGAGTAGGAGAATTCTGGAACTGTATTTGGAGACAAGTTGACATGGCTTGGCGAAGTGAGACTGCTACTCGTGGTGAGTGCCCACTGCCTAGGAAGTTAAACACGGTTTCAAATTAGGGTGCAATGTTGCTGCTAGATACCGGGTCAGAGTAACGCCTTTCTAAAATTAAAAGTACTCCAACTATTTGTAAAGAAAATCCACATCTAAACCAGACAATAAGACAAATCTTAGTTTAGAATAAGAACAAGCCGTGTAAGGTTCTTTGCTGTTTCCATCATGTGGTCACAACCTATGCAATGTTCCCGAATGATGAGCATCAACTGCCACCCACCATGTTATAATTATCTGTGTTGTTTCTGAGTCACACCTGGCAGTGCTCAAAGTTTACTCCTGGCTCTGTTCTTTGGGGTCACTCCTGGTGTGCTGGGGGTCATCTGCGATGCCAGGGATTGAACTGGGGCTGGCCATTGTACAAGGCAAGCACCTTAACCCCTGTATTATCTTAACCCTTAACTCTTTAGCCCCAGTATTATCTGTGCCCCTCTATAATTATCCTTGGTATTAGGAGGGGAACTCTTGATTATAAATCACAGAGTGTAGGTTCTGGGGCTGGAAGTGCCACGATAGATCGATCAGCCGGGAGACAAGGCTCTAATCTTACACTGCAGATCCAGGTATCTAAAACATGCAGCACTGAGTCAATGAATTCTAAAACACTGGTCAGAGTAACTAGGGAATTTTCATGCACATTCCTCATAAAAATAGAAACTGAGCCTCCATAAGACCCAGCAATATCACTCCTGGGAATATACCCTCCTGGCAAAGGCAATGCAGAAAAGCCTTCTGCTCTCCTATGTTCACTGCAGCACTATTCACAATGACCAGAATGTGGAAACCACCTGAGTGCCCAAGAACAGATAAGCGGATCAAGAAACTATGGCACACCTACACAATGGAAACTACACATCTGTTAGGAAAAATGAAGTCATGAAATTTGCCAATAAGTGGTTGGACATGGAAAGTATCATGCTGAATGGAGTCAGTCAGAGGGCAGACATAAAATGATTCCACTCATTTGTGGGTTATGAAAAAAACAAACAACCCCAAACACAGTATGTGGATAATATCCAAATACAGTAGCAACTACGGGCTCGGTAGACTGTTCACGGTAGGAAGTTTGCCGCAAAGTAGGAGGGGAGTGCAGTTAGGACAGAGAAGGGACCTTTACGACAACGATAGCTGGAAGTGATCACTCTGGGCAGAAACTGAGTGCTGAAAGGAAGCAAAGTGACACGCACGATATTCTGTGAGAGTACTGCAAATCAATACTAAAAGAAAAGAGAAAGCGAAGTATCTCCCATTGGGCTGGTTGTGGGGCGGGGCAAAGTAAGGCAGGCAGGCAGGAGGAAAACTGGGAACACCAGTGACAGGAAATGCGCACTGGTGAAGAGACGGGTGTTGGAACATTGTAGGACTGAAACTCACTCGTGAACAACTTTGTAATTGTATCTTATGGTGATTCAATTAAAAAAAAAAAGTTGGGCGTTTTCCTTGCATATGGCAAATCCTGGTTGATCCCTAAGCAGAGTCAGGAACAAGCCCCTGAGAACCACCCAAGTGTGGTTCCCAAAACAGAAACAAAAATGAATGAATAAATAAATGAAAAAGATTTACTATCAAGAGCCCATGAATATTGGAACAGTTCAGTATATAACATGGACATTATAAGTCACTCCTTCTGGCACGCAGATAAAAGCAAGAATGCCCTGTGTGATACCTCGACGCTCACCGCAGAAACGGCTCAGGTCTCCCCTACCTATACCTAGGTTAGGGCCCTGACGATATCTCAAAAATGCAAACTATATGAAGTATACTTAATTTGCCAAAAATTATCAGCAAAAAACACAACATATGTCCTAGGCCAGGAATGTGATAGTATAAACCCGTGGGTTCAATCCAAACAAAAATAAAAGTTAAAGGGCCGGAGCAATAGTCTAGCGGGTAGGGCGTTTGCCCTGCACCGGCCGGCCCATGCCGCCCGGGTTCGATCCCGGCATCCCATTTGGTCCCTGAGCACCACCAGGAGTGATTCCTGAGTGCAGAGCCAGGAATAACCCCTGAGCATCGCCGGGTGTGACCCAAAAAAAAAAAAAAAAAAAGTTAAGTACATGGGTATTTACTAGTGTACTGCTTACAAGAAGAAGATACTAAAAACATCTAAATGTCCATTTGTGGAAAAACAGACAATACCTATCTGCAAGGTACTGAGGTTTGTCTCAATTTCATGAAGGTTAAAATAAAATTAAAAAATATGGGGCTTTATATTTATGCACATACATGGAAAATAGCCAGAGAAAAGTGAAAAGGCCTTTCAATTTTTGTTCTCTGTATTGTCTGATTACTATAAAAAGGTATACTAGTCTAACAAGTAAACAAAAATTCAAACGGATCTTCAAAGTAAATCTTAAGGTAAACAATCAAAATCCTGTAGTATTTAAAATTAAACTGTTAAAGCTTCTTTATCCACTTTACATGTGGACCGGAAATGGAAAACGGTTACCTCTAACAGAAATACAGAATTTTTCAACCCCACCCCATCAGAAACAAAACAGCACCTCAGAATGCTAACAGGGAGTTACAAGTACAATGACACAGATCTGTACCTGTACTATTTGGTGTAGGAGTCTGATGATGTCCCAAGGTAGCTAACACAGGCCCGACTGGTAGGGAAGACGGACGCTGCTCTGACTTACACAACTGAGCAGGCTCTAAGAGATTGAAACATGTCAAATGAGTTACACAAGTAGCTGAACACAACTCTGTTAACTGTAATTGTGTATGACGAAATTCTAAATAGTAATTTCTGCACCTGGAATTTTTTGTTTTGTTTTTGGGCCACATCTGGTGAAGCTCAAGGGTTACTCCTGGCCTAAACCTGATAGTTTTAAAAATACTGTTACTGGGGTCCGAGCGATAACACAGTGGGTAGGGCGTTTGCCTTGCATGCAGCCAACCTGGGATCAATCCCTGTCATCCCATATGGTCCCCGAGCAACACCAGGAGTAATTCCTGAGTGCAGAGCCAGGAGTAACCCCTGAGCACCGCTGGGTGTGGCCCCCAAAAAGAAAAACAAAACAAAACAAAAACCCTGTTACTAGACTTTAATTACTCACATGCCCAGGAGCTGCAGAGCAGCATGTGGGAGTCTTATGGAAGGTGAATCTCAAACCTACATTTTTCCAAGGCACCACTGAAGTGGCACCCAACTACTATCAGACGTGGCCCAAAAAGAGCACAGCTCAACAGTAAAGTACTTGCCTTACATGTGTGAGGCCTTGAATTACATATCTAGTACCCACCACACACACAAAAAAAATCCAGAATAGGGGGCCGGAGTGATAGCCCAGCGGGTAGGGTGTTTGCCTTGCATGCGGCTGGCCTGTGCCGCCCGCAGTTCAATCCCGACACCCCATATGGTCCCCCGAGCACCGCCAGAGTAATTCCTGAGTGCAGAGGCAGGAGTAATCCCTGAGCATTGCCGGTGTGACCCAAAAAGGAAAAAAAAAATCTAGAATAACAGTTCTCCAAGAACCCCATGCACTGACTATCAAATAAATATGGTGAACAAATTTTACAACTTCCATTTTTCATTTACTTGATGTCATTCATGAAGAAAGCAAATGGTAACATTCCTGGATTAAATTCTAGAAGATTATATTAAACTGTTCATTGTAGCCTTGAATCTTGGGTCCTACGATTCTCGTGTTCTCTAAGTCTTAATGATTATGTCTTCAACTCACTGGGAAAAAATAAATCCTTTAACTGAGCCTAAACATCCCAATATCAAGATACCACCAATTTTCCAGTTCACTTTCAACTCTGTGTGAGAGATTCTTTTCACTTTAATTCTGGGGTAGGGTAGGTAAAGAGGGGCCTTCAAGCAGTGCTCAAGGGGTCCTACTGGCCAACCGGGCCAGATGGTTCAGTGCTCAGGCCAGTGGGGTGGTGCAACTCAGGCCCACTAGCGCTGCACAGAATAACCCTGGTAGTGGTCAGGGGCTTCCAGGGCTAATACTCCACATGCCAGGGACTGACCTCCGGCCTCTGAGTAGTCTCTCTGCCCCCTTCCTTCTATTTAAAGAAGAAAAAGGAAGGAAGGAAGGTAGGAAGGAAGGTAGAAGGGAAGGAGAGAGAGAGAGAGAGAGAGAGAGAGAGAGAGAAAGAAAAAAAAGAAAGAAAGAAAGAAAGAAAGAAAGAAAGAAAGAAAGAAAGAAAGAAAGAAAGAAAGAAAGAAAGAAAGAAAGAAAGAAAGAAAGAAAGAAAGAAAGAAAGAAAGAAAGAAAGAAAGAAAAGAAAGAAAGAAAGAAAGAGTTAATTCTTTAGGATGGGTACAAGAGAATTTTTCCCCTCATCTTAATAAATGCATGGAACATTTCCAATACTATACCTGGAGGTAAGACAGTCTGGGAAGGCATTGTGTTGATCACAGGTTCCAAAGGACTAGGTTGATATATTGCATCTACGGGATTAATTGTACTCTGAGATAAAGAAACACAATAGTTATTTTTAACTAAATGCCTATCTAGTGCTGACCCTCCCAAATATATGAAATGCCCATATTTGATACTAAGAGCAGCTACATAGATACAGTGATCAAAATGCAAAGTAGAAATACATTTACTGTCTAGCAGCCTAAGAGTCTCTTATTTATAAAAGCACAGTAAAGAAGGTAAATGAATCTATCACAAGAAGGAAAGGCGGAAGTTGGGAAGAGCTGTAAGACAATGTTGTATATGATTTCAGAGAGCCAAAACAACTACATCTAACCCAATCCAGGGCTTCTCATATTCTTAATTCACCATAAATACTGTTTCTAACCAAGAGAAATGTTCTCTCTTCCTTTGGTGTTACTGAACATGACACCAATCAGTAGCGAATGGAGCTGGACCATACATAAGATCTTGTTTTTCTGTCAGCTACTACTGCCACCTTTTCTTAATGCGTTGCATTGTACAGGCATCTAGTTTTACAATCACATAAAGCAAAGAGATGGGAGTTAGGAAGAAATTTTTCTTCGAATTCAGAAGAAAAAATATTATTCAAACATGTAGTTACAATTTAAGAGGTAAACAAAGTGTCGACATTTCAAATTCCAATTACTGTATTAACAGCATTTCAAAAAGAAGATGAGACTGAACGGGCATTTCTCTTGCACACAGCCAATCCTGAGTAATCCCTGGAACAAAATATGGTCCCCTGAAACCCATCAGGAGTTATTCCTGAGCAAGTTAAGTCCTGAGCACAGCTGAGTATGGACCCAAAACAAAACAACAGAACTGAGAGAAGAGATAAGGCACGTACCTGCCTTGCACGCAGAGAATGAGGGCTTGATCCTCTGCGCTGTGCAGAGCACCCTAGACCCCACCAGGAGTGATCCCTGAGAGCAGTCAGGAGTAAACCCTGAGCACTGCCAGGTGTGGTCCAAAAAACAAACATGGCTCACTCCCAAGTCTCCCAAAATAAATAAGACTATGTGGCTTATTAATGCATTTTTATTTGGAGGGGAGGTTTTAAACCAACCTCTTCTGAGCAAAATTAAGATTAATTTTAATTTCTAATTCATTTCTAAATTACCCACCATTTAGAAGACTATCTACTCAGTACACCCCTACTCTGTGATTAAAAGATAAAATTGTGCCCCTTGGGACAAGTGAAGAGAACCTGAGGTAATTACGCTACAAGAACCAAGTAAGAAATAGACAATTGTCAGATGGATTCACTCATATAAATAACTAAAGCACATAAACTGGCAAAACCTGAGAGTAGCTCCTAGACTGAGAGAAAATGATGGCAGCTGCTGGGGGTGGGGGGACGAGCACAGAGGGGCTTCTTGCTGGGGAGAGGATGGGTCTTTGGTGGTGAGAAAGTGTGAATCCTACACTCACACAGGTGTTGTTAAGTTCTAGGTCTGAAATTGAAAGAAAAATTAAGGTGCTACAACAATAGCGGAGTGGCCAGGGTCTTTGCCTTGCAGCTACCTACCTCGGTCACTGTTCGATGGGTCCCCCTCAAACACCATCAGGGTGTATTACTCAGTGCACAGCCAGGAGTAATCCCTTAGCACCACCGTGTGTGTCCCCAAACAACACACACACACATCCCCCCAAACAAAACACATAAACATATACAGACATCCCTAATAAAATTAGGTATTTGATGTCTCTCAAATGCTGCAGGTCTCATTCTTAGTCTGTAAAATGAAGGGATCGGAGGAGGAGAAAGAGCAGGAGGAGGAAGAGGAGGAAGAGGGATGTCTGGACATCTTCTCTAGGGGTTGTCACACATTATGAAAATTCTTCAGCAACAGGCTACTCTCTAAATAAGTATCTCAACAAACCCTGAAACTTTCATTTCTTTGGAGTCTCGCCGTGAGCTCTGGGTCCCCCACAGTGTGGTGCCTCGTAGTCGCTCTAGCAGCGCTGGGGCCTTGATGACCTGGTGCTACTGCGTGCAAGCATGTGCTCCAGCCCTCGGAGCCATTTCCCTGCCATGGTGCTGTCCTTAAAATGAAGTCCTTCATAAAGGCAAAAATCTCATCATTAATACTTTGGTCCATAAAAATGAGAAAACATCACGTCCCTTAACCCCTTCTCATTATGAGACCAGATGAAAGGAATAGTATTTGAAGAGGGATCGAGAATTTCCAACCCCCTCAGCTAATAATAATCATGTCGAAGAAAGCTACCTTAAACTTTGGGGCTGGAGACATTGGACAGTGGGAAGATCATTTGTCTTGCATGCAGTTAACCCAGGTTCAAGCTCTGACACCCCCAAAGTGGTTACTAAAGCCTGCTGGGGTGATTCCTGAGTGCAAAGCCAGGATTACGTCCTGAGCACCACCTGGTTTGTCTTCCCCCCAAATGTCCTTTCTGCGTGTATATTACGAAGCACTCAGTATCTTTTGTAGCTGTTAGTTAAAAACACAACAATTCTACTCTTAGCTATCCCTAGTTAATGAATTTCAGGCTAAATTATGTTAAATTAATTCTACAACTTGCTTGAAAATGGATGCACAGGGGCTGGAGCGATAGCCCAGCGGTAAGGCATTTGCCTTGCAAGCGGCCGGCCTGTGCTGGCCCGGTTGGATCCCCGGTATCCCATATGGTCCCCAAGCACCGCCAGGAGTAATTCCTGAGTGCAGAGCCAGGAGTAACCACTGAGCGGCACTGGGTGTGACCCAAAAAAAAAAAAAAAAAAAAAGGATGTACAAATTTGAGATGTGCTAACAAATGATAATTCTCAGTCCTAATATGCTGTGATGTTAGTAAAATTCATACACTATACCACACAGTTGATCCTTGAACAAGGCTGGGATCAGCACTGAAATTTGAAGCAACTTTTGACTATAAGTAACAGTTAATACTTGATATCCACAGAAATGAGTTTTATCTCCTCCCGCCCAACACAAGCACTTTGGAGGGGTACCAAAATCCAAGTCCCTTGCCGTTCACTCAATTCTGCATCCAAGGATTCAAAACATGTATCCATGAGCTGGAGAGACAGAGGGAGAGAGGACAGAGGGCAGGGCGCTTGCTCGTGCAAAGCCATCTCGGGTTTGATTCCCAGCACCGCATATGGTTCTCTGAGCTCTGCCAGAAGTGATCCCTGGGCACAAAGTCAGGCCCTGAGTACTGCTAGTTGTGGCCCCGAAACAAAGAAAGCTCAACCAACAGATATCCATGGCTGGTTAAATCCTGTAAGTATAAAACCCATGGATACGGAGGGCCAAATTATTTACTGGAAACAGCCAAGCATAACTGTGGACCTGCAAAGTTCAAACCCATCGTGCTCTTGCTCAAGGATCAACCATATGCATGTATGTATACACACTCATACGTATGTATGAATATGCAAAATATACACATGTAATACACATGTGCATGTATAATATACACATACTGGTTATATAGATATATATACATATCCAGCAAACACCGAAGTACTATTGCTCACTCTACATCCTACAAAAATCATTTTAGATTTGGTCACTTTATAAATGAAGAAACTAAGACTTAAAGGTTAAGTAACTTGCCTAAGATCACAACTATTGAGGGTAGGGTTTGATCTTAGTAGTCAGGATCCAAGATCAGAATCATGAACAATTGCTTCCTTTTCTCTAAGTAAAAACTATTAATAAAAAAAAAAAAGCCACGCGGGCTGGAGCGATAGCCCAGCGGGTAGGGCGTTTGCCTTGCATGCAGCCGGCCTGTGCCGGCCTGGGTTCGATCCCGGCATCCCATATGGTCCCCTGAGCAACACCAGGAGTAATTCCTGAGTGCAGAGTGGAGAAACCCCTGAGCATTGCCGGGTGTGACCCAAAAAAGCAAAAAAAAAAAAAAAAAAAGCCACGACCTGAATCAAAGGGCTCAAAGTTTGTTTCTACAACCTCCTATTTTCTATGACTACAAAGTTTCTGGATTTTTTTTCAACTGTAAATAACCAAATATTTTTGGTATACTTTACAAAACTGCCAATTTTTTTAGCACTTAATAAATAAAAGTGACCAGTCAGAGGCTAGGTAAGACAGAAAATGGAACAGTGTGCTAACAATTGTCGAGAGTACTAATGCCAACCTAGAACTGAGCATTAAAAAGAGGCAAAAAGATACACATGCCAACCCTTTAATGTGTGTTCTGTAATCCATAGTCTGGAAGGGAAGGAAAAAGAGAGAGAGAGAGAAAGGGAAAGAAATAAAGAACCTGCCATGGAGGAGGGCTGGGGAAGGGGGAGGGAACGGGGACGTTGGTGGTGGGAGATGGGCACACTGGTGGCGGGATGGGTGCTGGAACACTGTATGACCAAAACCCAAATATGAACTTTTAATTGTATATCTTTGTAATTGTAAAAATAAAAAATTAAAAATAAATAAATAAATAAATAGAGTGACCAGTATTGTTTTCAGAAGAAAAGATATCATAGTAATTGCTACCATGATTTTCCTTATGGTCTCTGGGAACCACGAAATGCTACACAGCCTCTTCTAAAAGGCTCACAATCTTTCTTGGTGAGGGTTGGGGGTTGTGGCATATAGTTTGGGTCACACATACAGTACTCGGGGGTTCACTCCCTGCAGTGCTGGTACTGAGGAATGGGGGAATCCAACCGAGGGTTAGTCACAAGATAGGCAAGGGTCTTAACCCCTGTACTATCTTTCCAACGTCAAGGCTCACAACCTGTTATCTCTGGAAGATGTTTTACTGTACTTATATCACAAAACTGCAATGCATCACTATGGTGGAATCTTTGCATTCTCATGAAATGAAAAAAACCTCTAGGGTGAAGAGAGTATTGGGGTTGAGGCCCTGCCATGCAGCCAATCCCAGCTCAATCCCTGGCACTGTATATGGTCTTCCAGAACACTTCCAGGGTAACCCCTAGCACAGCCAGGAATAAGCCCTCAGCATTGTCAAGTGTAGCTCAAAAACAAAAAATTGAATAGTGTTTAATTAGAAATTTATTTTTGTTTTATTTTTTGCTTTTTGAGTCACACTAAGCGATGCTCAGGGGTTACCTCCTGGCTCTGCCCTCAGGAATCACCTTGGCAGTGCTTGGGGACCATATGGGATGCCGGGTTTTGAACTTCGGGTTGGCCCGCTTGCAAGTCAAATTTCCTACCCACTGTACTATCGCTCCGGCTCCTAATTAGAAATTTAAAAGATTTTTCTTATTTCTACTCTTTAAAGAAATATGCAAACAACCCATTACTTTCCATCCTGAACCAGTGACAAAGGTCACATGCTCACCCTCTGAACTGTAATCATGAGATGGTCCCGAAGATTTTAAAAAATGAGTTGCTATTTCAAACAAGCTGGTGTGATATTTTTAAATTAAAAAATTTTGGCTCTTTGGTTCACACTCAGCTATACTCAGGAATATATCAGGAATCAAACCTGGGTCGGCTGCGTGCAAGGCCAAAAATGCTCTCCCCTCTGTACTATCGGCTCCGGCCAAAAGCTGGTGTTAAATTCTTACATCAAGAACAAAAGAGGTATACGTCCTGATTCAAAAGCACAATCTGAAGCAGAGAAATAGTCCAAGTGGTAGAATAATATGTCTACTATGTGCCAGGCGCAGAGTTCAGTCCCGGGCCCCCCATGGACCCTCGAACATTGCCAGTTAGGATTACCATGTTGTCATGCCTACATAGTCACACCAAACACTGCAGGGGCAGTCCGGTCACAGTCCTGAAGGAGGGAGGTTGAACACAAGCCTCCCTAGTTGGCATATAACTTGGGCACCTCAAGCTGAAAACCCCAAAGCTCTTTCACTTCCAGTTAGCAAATGTTAACGTTTTTCCCTTTAAAAAGGACGTAACACAGGGAGTTGAATAGAAATAACAAGTCAAGGGAGAGGAAAGAATAAGAAAAGTAAAAGAGTTTATATGATGATTTATATGGACAAGAATGCAGCATCTACTACAGAAACAATGCCATTAGCACAATACACACAGAGAACAAGAGCCTAATGGACACCCAAGTGGGGTGCTGCACCCGCCTTCCTCCGAGGAAAGGACAGGCGGCCTGAATGCTGCACCATGATTAACCCTTTAATTATTCATACATGCAGGGGAATTGAATTTGAATCAGCACTTAAAACATTTTAAGATTGTCATTTCCCTTCCAAATGATTGCTGAAAGATGGTCAACGTTAAGAGATCAAGGAAAATTGCAACAGTCAACAATAAAAAAAAAGCAGTGAGTAGGTGAAAAGAAGAATTGGCGTTGAAAAAGGAGTAGAAATTCAGGCTTCTCCTGACATGACCTGTTATAATGCTCTGCAGAAGTAAAAGGAAACAAAAAGATTAGATTAAACTTACTATAATTCCATCTGCGTGCTTCTCGGCATTACACTGGTCCTTAAGGGAAAATGTTAAAACATTAACTTAATTCTTTCATTTAACTCCTCATGTACTTCTGTCTCTACTAAGAAAGTAACAATGTTAGAACACTGCTTTTTCTCCTTCCATTAAGATTTTAATCCTGTCAATCTGCTTACACAACAATCAATATGAATAGCCTGGCATTACTTTTTATACAGAGATTAAGCTGTTTGATGTGGAAACATCCTATTAAACTGTGGGGTCACCTTAGTACCAATGATTAAAAGCAACTATTACTAGTGTAAAGTATTAGTGAGAACCCCGATCTTTCTGGATGTAATTTTTTATAGTACATTATGTCAATTCCTAAATTCTTATTGTATTTTACTATTAACAATAATTTCCCAGGAGCTAGAGAGATAGTATAGGGTTAAGCACTTGCCCTTGCATGCAGCTGGCCCTAGCTCAAACACCAGCACCGCAGAGTGCAGCAGGGAGGGATCCCTGAGCAGCAGGCCGGGAGTACACTCAGAACCACCACCAAGCGCGGCCCAAGCCCCACACCTCCTAAATGACTCCACAAGCTTACTAATACTAATACATCTAAACAAATGCCCGATTTTTTTGCTTTATTATATTATTATTATTATTATTATTATTTTTTTTTTTTGCTTTTTGGGTCCACACCCACCAATGCTCAGGGGTTACTCCTGGCTCTGCACTCAGGAATTACTCCTGGTGGTGCTTGGGGACCATATGGGATGCAAGAGATAGAACCTGAGTCTACCACGTGCAAGGCAAATGCCCTACCCGCTGTGCTGTCGCTCCGGCCCCCATCTACTTTTTGTTTTAATAAAATATCACTCGCTTTTGGCATATCAAATACGACACAGGTAGCTTGTCAGGCTCTGCTGTGCAGGTGGTATACTCTCAGTAGTAGGCTCTCATCTAGTGCATTTACTGATGAACTGTGTAGCCACAAAGCAGCCGCGAGATGAGAGGAGATCAGCTTTTCTCTTGGGTGGAGCTCTGACGAGCTGTGGAGTCTGCATGTTGAGAATGACTGCCCTCATGATGTGGGGGTTCCTCTGGCTTCTTGTGAGGCTCTGCTGGGATGGTAGGCCAGGGCTAGAACTCACCCGAGAAAAGCCAATCTCAAGCCCTGCTCATCAGAGTCCCACCCTACAGCAATGCCTATTTCAACAAGGCCAGGTATTCCTGATCCAGAGACTCAGATACACAGGGCAGAGCTGCTACCAGCCCTCCCTGTGCTCGGCTGATCATGAGACGCCCAGGAGGGAAGGAGGGTTCTAACCCTGGCCCGACATGCAAATGAACTATTTATATTAAAAGCAGCCAATTCTATATATTAAATATATATTTTAAAATGTTAATGAGATCGGTCAGGAAATAAAGAGATTGTGCAAGAAAAAAATGTTAATGAGAATTACATACTAAAAATTTTCAAGTTTTTTTTTTTTTTTTTTTTTGCTTTTTGGGTCACACCCGGCGACGCTCAGGGGTTACTCCTGGCTCTGCACTCAGGAATTACTCCTGACGGTGCTCGGGGACCATATGGGATGCCGGGGATCGAACCCGGGCCGGCATGGGCCAGCCGCGTGCAAGGCAAACGCCCTACCCGCTGGGCTATCGCTCCGCCCTCAAGTTTTTTCTTAATTTACTTTTTCCCCCTATTAATTACTTAATACTTAATTTTCTCAAGGAATTTCTTAGAAATATTGTTCAGTCAAGAGAGACAGGACAGAAGTTAAGGTTTACCCTGGTTTGGTCCTCAGAACCGTGTTGTCCTCAAAGTAATGTAAGAGGTCACTTTGGAGAGAAAAGCCAAGAGTATCCTGGGCTCTGCTAGGTACGCCTCAAACCAACCCCCCCACCCCCCACCAACAAATAACATAACATTAAAATTTCCCTAAATGTTCCCAACAAAAGGTAGAAGTTGTATTTTCTACTGCAGAACCTACGTAGGTCATTGTTAAGTTTCTACCAAATAAGAACAGCAGATGTGATTATACATTATTATTCAGGCTAGGTGATGTAAATGCCACATAATTCTACCCTTTTTCTTAGAACCCAACCACTAGAACTGTAGGAAAACCCAAACAGCTGTGAAAAGATTATATCCAAAAGAAGCAGTCCCCATGCCTCCCATTATATGAGTAATCACGTCATGAAGGTAGATCTCCCCTAAGTCTACAGGGGAAACGCTGTATCATCCTTAAGTCAAGCCACAGGGAATAAGCTGCATGGCTAAAACAAATCTAAAACAAATCATGAGAGCTATTCAAATTGCAGATTTGAAATCAAAATAGGAAATGGTTGCTTTAATTCTTTATTTTGGTTACCAGGAGCTGAGGGGAGGAAAGAGTAGAAAGTCAGTGCGGGATTTTGTTTGTTTTGGTTTGCTATTGTTCTGTTTTGTGATGTAAAACTAAACCCAGGCCCTTACAAATACAAGGAATGTAGCTACTACTGACTTACATCCCAACCCAGGTTGCTGTTTTAAGACACCAACTTTTGGGGTAGCTTTTTTTTATTTTAATTTTTTGGGGGTGGTTTTTCAGTAATAAATTACTGCTGTAGAACATTGTATTATCTAAGACACCCCCACTTTCAGTCCTTTATAATTAAATAACTCCTGCCCCTAAATAGTCTCAATAGTTACTTGAAATCGATGGGATGGTTTGAGTTAAAATTTGTATTTATTAACAGTTATCTGAGATTTAAAACAGAGTCAAATCTGCCTTTCTATAAATTAATTCCTATAACGAACTTTGGGTACTTTGTCCTATTACTTAAAAGGTTTAAACTCATTCCCCACCTAACCCACTTCTCTCCATTTTTTTCCTCCTTTTACTTTTTTGGTAAACGCACCACAGCTGCCTTTTATCATTATCAGCAAAAGCTGAATGTCAAGTATTAATCAGAGATCTCAATGTGAACTATACAGTTACACAAAGAAGAGTCTACTGCAGCTTCTCACGTAAACTATCTTTACTTGGCTCCTCTTTTCCTAATATAGCGGCTACTCTCTTTTTCTGAACCTATAACGATCTGAAATAAAAGCAATGTAAACAAAAGCACCATATAATTTAGAGAGACTTGTGATCAATTTTAGATTCTATTTTTAAAAAAATCGTCCGGGGCCAGAGCGATAGCCCAGCGGGTAGGTGTTTGCCTTGCACGCGCCGGCCTGTGCCTGCCTGGGTTCGATCCCTGGCTTCCCATATGGTCCCCCTGAGCACCGCCAGGAAATTCCTGAGTGCAGAGCCAGGAGTGACCCAAACATCTATCTCCATATGTCCTGTCTCATGCTAGTAGAGCCCCAAGGGCACCTGCTCGCTCCAGAAACATAAAGAGCCTCAAACCATTCCATCAGGTCATGGGAATGAGGTCTATAACTGATAATAAGCGCATGAAAAAATGTTCAACATCATGATTCCTTAAGGAGATGCAAATGAAAGCCACAAAGTACTGTCACCGAACTGCTCTCATCGAAGAGACAAGCACAAATGTTGGTGAAGATGGGAAGTCAACAGAATCCTTATATACTGCAAGCCAGAACATGAAATGATGCAGCTGCTATGAAACAGTTTAGCAGCTCCTCAGAAGATTACCATGTTACCCCAAAAGTCCAATCCTATATACTCAAAAGCAACTAAAATATGTCCTACAGAAACACTGCAATCAAATGCTCATAGCATCATTCATAGTAATTTTAAAAATGGAAACAAGATAAAGGTTCATCAATATAAAGCCTCCACAATTAATGACTGAACAGTCCCCAGAACATCACTGGGTGCAGCTCTCAAGGCCCCAGTGTATGTCCCTAGAGAATCCTGCACAACACCGGGGTGCCTGATGTTAAACGGAGAGAAACCTTCCCAGTACCCCGGACACTTCCCAACCAATTTTTTTTAAGCTTTTGAGTCATACAGGCAATGCTCAGGCGCTACTCCTGGCTCTGCACTCAGGAATTACTTCCGGCAGTGCTCGGGGGGACCATAAGGGCTACTGGGGATCGAACCCGGGTCGGACGCATGCAAGGCAAATGACCTTCCCTCTATACTCTAGCTCTGGTCCAGCCCAACTAATTTTGAAAGATCTAGGAATGGAACCAAGGCATCAAAACTGTTAAAGATCCCAAGTCAATCTGATGTGTAACAAAGTTTGGGCATTGATGAATATAATAGATAAGACAGAAACTATAGGAGTTGAAACTAGAACGGAAGAATAAAACTAGAAGGAGCTTAAAATTCTACCTAGAGAATACTGCTCTATCGAGACAGTATTACACCCTCCCCCCATAAAACCAAAGATAATCAAGTTACTTATTTAATATCCCTTTGGAGGTCTCAGATAACAGCGCTTTTCTCAAAATAGCTGAACTCAACATTTCATTAACTTTCCAATGAAGAACAGTTCCCCAAAGTGGCTACAATATTCTCATCAGGACTGGTAGGAAATTCCCCATTTTTAACAACATAATTTTGCCACTTTAAAATTTACACCCTCGGGCGGAGGCGATGGCCCAGCAGGTAGGGCGTTTGCCTTGCATGCGGCCGGCCTGTGCTGGCCTGGGTTCGATCCCGGCATCCCATATGGTCCCCCGAGCACCGCCAAGAGTGATTCCCGAGTGCAGAGCCAGGAGAAACCCGAGCATTACAGGGTGTGACCCAAAAAAGCAAATAAATAAATAAGTAAATAAAATAAAATTTACGCCCTCCCTAAAACATGTTAATTTAACAGTTATTTAGGATTTGTTATCTGTACTAAGATCAAAATTACTGAGAAAAATACTTTTTAAGTTCTATATTTAATAGTCCTACAACACCAGTAGGGTTACAGTAGTATTACCTGTATTTTATATAGGAAAAACCCAAAACACAGGAAAAGCAACAGGGTAAGAGGGAGAAAGCCAGAGACTGATTCCCGAGTCCGAGATCTCGAAGAGAACGTGGCGCTACCTCTCATCTTAACCAGAGGATTTAAAGAGGAACTTATTTGGGGGGGAGGAAAAATTCTTTTTTCCCATTTGCTCTGGGGTTACTTCTGGCTCTGCACTCAGGAATTACTCCTGGTGGTGCTCAGGGAGCCACGAGGGACCTGGGGATTGAACCTGCGTCAGCTGCGCTGTTCTATCGCTCCAGGCCCCCATTCTTTGTCTCTGATGTTACTGCTGAGATAATGGGGCATCTAAGAGGCAAGTCTGATCTAGGAAGATTAGTGCCTATATTACAGAGCAGCTTTTGTTTACACCCCTTACTTCTGCTCTTTCTCGGGGCAGGTGGAAAAAAAGGCGGTGTAAGGGACACAGTAGGCAGCAGCTGTACAGAAGCCAAAGAGCTCCACCGCCAGACACCAAACCGGCAGGAACCAGGTCAGGTACTTCTAGCTACATACTGTGAGGAAAGGAACACTGTTTAAGCTACCAAATACAATGGCCTTATGGGAATCATACTACAAAAGAAAACAAACAAGATTCCATAAAAATTTGGTCGGTGACACAGGCCGTGGAAAGAAATGAGACGGGCCTGGAGAGAGGCCACAGCAGACAACTGTCTTTGCACAGCCGGCCGGCACTTAACTTGGGGCATCCCAAGTGGTCCCCTGGGCCCACCAGGAGTAATCCCCTGAGCACAGAGCCAGAATTAAGCCAGAGCACAGCTGAGTGTGGCTCAGCATCCACCCTCCCCCCCAATGAAGCGGGTGGGATTTGTGGCGTGTGGACAGAGTAGTCAGGAAGACCTCTTCAAGTAAGTTTCACACGGGCAACAATCTGAATAAAGTGAAACTGTGGGCCTGGGGAAATGCTGAGCAGGCAGAAAGGAAGGCAAGCATAAATTTTGTTTGTTTTTTGGGTCATGCCGGAGATGCTCAGGGTTACTCCTAGCTCTGCACTCAGGAATTACTCCTGGTGGAAGCACAAATTCTTGACGCAAAAAAAAAAAAAAAAAAAAAAAAAAGAGGGCCGGAGCGATAGCCCAGCGGTAGGGCGTTTGCCTTGCACGCCGGCCTGTGCCGGCCGGGTTCGATTCCCGGCATCCCATGTGGTCCCCCCAGCACCGCCAGGAGTGCAGAGCCAGGACTAACCCCTGAGCGTTGCGGGTGTGACCCAAAAAGAAAAAAAAAATATATGCTTAGCTTGTTTTAGAAAAAGAAAATGGGCCACAATTACTGAAATGGTCTGATCAAGTCTTGCAGGACACCAAAAAATTTGTGAGGAGTGGCTCCAATGGGACAAATAATGCAAAGCGGCTTAGACTGTATCCTATGAGATGGGAAACCATCAGGGGGATCTGACTGATAAATTAACTAGATTTAAGCGTATAAGAGTTCAGGGGGCCAGAGTGATAGCCCAGTGGGTAGGGGCGTTTGCCTTGCACGCGGCCGGCCTATGCCAGCCAGGTTCGATCCCCGGCATCCCATATGGTCCCCTGAGCACCGCCAGGAGTAATTCCTGAGTGCAGAGCCAGGACTAACCCCTGAGCATCGCCAGGTGTGACCCAAAAAGCAAAAATAAATAAATAAATAAATAAATAAATAAATAAATAAACGTATAAGAGTTCATTCCAAATACATAATCTAATGTACATTTGTACATCTAAGAAAAAGATCTACTGGGGGGGCAGGCGATGGCCAGCGATAGAGGCGTTTGTGTTGCACACACGCCGGCCCATGCCGCCCGGGTTCAATCCCCGGCATCCCATATGGTCCCCGAGCACCACCAGGAGTAATTCCTGAGTGCAGAGCCAGGAGAAACCCCTGAGCATTGCGGGTGTGACTCAAAAAAAAAAAAAAAAAAAAAGAAAAAAGACCTAACAAAAACAAAACTTCTTATGAAAAACACTGAAAAGTCAAATTCTATTTAGCTGATCCAAGTCACCATTCTGAACAGACCTGAAAGGAGTCCAGCCAGACTGAAATTAGCAGACAAATAGCAAGTACAGACTAAATTGTAGAAAACTATTGCAAGAAACTTTATACTCTGTTCCAAAGACAGAACACCCCAAATGTTCTTTTTTTTTCTTTTTGGGTCATACCGGTGACGCTCAGGGGTTTCTCCTGGCTCTTCTCTTCCTGGCAGTGCTGGGGGACCATATTGGGATGCTGAGGTGAACCCGGTCGGCAGCTGCAAGAGCAATGCCCTACCCCGCTGTGCTATCGCTCCAGCCCCCACCCCAAATTTTCTTCACTATCACTATCTTCCCGCTCATCATCGATTTGCTCGAGCGGGCTCCAGCAGTAACATCTCCATATGTCCTGTCTCATGCTAGTAGAGCCCAAATTTTCTTAATGGTGGATAAAAGATGAGCTTCTGAGGCCAGGGATGTAGCTAAGTAGAATATATACCTTGCACATATGAGGTGCTAGGTTCAACTGGTACCACTAACAAACATGTGAGCTACTGAAAGAGGGCCAGGATGCCTGATTTCGTATCTAAAGCCTTGAACGATTTGAAGAGGTTGTCCAAACTGGTCTAAATAATAATGGTTCTACTGTTTCCATCTACAGAAGGCAGCAAGACTCCCTCTACCTTCCTACTATTAGATGGTTGTAGTTTACTGGTTATCTACATACACATTTCATTAACTGCAGGGTGTTCCCATGTGTGTTCACTTTCTGTACCTCCAAGCCCTTCTCTTAAGTTTTAGAATGCATAATGATCTATAAAAGTAGGTTTTAACATTTAGACACACACGTAATTTCCAAACCCACATGCAACATAATTTGACATTCCTCTTTAGCCACTGGTTAAAAACACAAGTTTCTGATCAGGTAGAAATAGTTAAGATGATAAAATATGAATTTAATAAGACTTTTTTTTTTCCAGAAAAGCAAACCATATCCATAAAAACTTTTACTTAAAATAATTCACAACATATTCATAAGTAAGGTAGAGCCATTAAAGCAGTGGTTCATTAATGCAATACAGTAACAATTTCAAAACATTAAAATAGTGTCTATCATACTCTTCATTACAGGGAAAAAATAATCAACCTCTACAATTTAATTCTTTTTTCCTAAGGAAATCTTTTTTTATAAAAGGTCTTGCATTGTTTCTGGAGGAGATAATGGGCAAAATGAAAGGAAGGGGTGAGTCACGCAAACATACTCCCTTCCTTCCCAGTCATGATCAGAAATCACCTTATCAGAAGCAGGAACAGTGTGAGCAAGATAACATCCAATCACGAACATGGTTCAATAGCACCAGGAATCCCAAATTCCACAATACAATGATAAAAAGGTAACAGATTTCAGAACCAAAATCTTTAGCACTAAAAAAAATCACCACTACCATTTTAAAACCTGCTGGAGCAATCAAAAGTAAAATTTACTTACTTTAGCAATCTGCAGCAACACAATGCAGTGTTTAATTGATTCTACCATGCTCTATAAAAACAAAATACTAATTTTAGGATCTTGCTTCAAATAAGTTAAAAGCTTATTTGAATATAAAAGCCAGGTCAAATAAGTCTATACTCTAGCTAAGAAATACTCTAGATATTTAGTGAGTTCTGATATGTTGACAGTGTCAAGTAAAGATAGTCATTGTCAAATTCTATGAATTGCTATGTTCATTTATACTAAATAACATCTCAGTATATTTAATAAAGTCCCCCTCCCCGATCCTTCAAAGAGACTTGTGAGTGAACCTAGTATCTTCCAAGTGCTTAGATCAACAGTCAATCCAATGTAAGTTCCTAAAACATCTATTGAAATCTTTTATGTCAGAAGATCAAAACACAAACTGAGTAATCATTTTAGCTGAAAGAATGTACATGTCACTCATGGTAGGTAACAAACTTTTATCTAAGGATCTCAAACAGACAAGACCAGAATAAAGTAATAAGTGAAGCAAATTTTAAAAGGATTATTCTATTCATTTCATTCCTTTGGAAAAAATAACAATTCTGAAATCTCGGTAAAAATTCTAAATCTGCTCCTTTTAAAAAAAAAAAAACAGTGTGCAGCCTAAAACAGAAATAAAGCACTTTTAATACAACACTGAAGTTTTTTAAGCACATAACTTACATTTGTTGTCTCTTTGAGAGTTTCAATTTTCTGTAAAAAATAAAATAGTAAGTGTAAAGAGAAATTGCTGGTTTTTCTTGATTAATTTATAAAAATCTTACCAAACTATACTTAGCAATCTGAGTATAGACAGATTGTAAAGAGATAATTATTATTATACTTTTATTAATTAAATGCTATGAATTCATTTATATGAACTTGTTTTTCGATGAAAAAAGTTATGTTTATGCATGCAACTCCAGATATTAAATCTGGAGAGCATTTTCAGAATAGGAAGCCACAGACCTGGACTTGTTAAGTCTTCAATTGAAATCGACATGTATCAAAATTTTAAAGAATAATCTGAGATATTCTTTTTGTTTGAAGGCTACGTCTATTAGTGCTCACAGCTTACTCCTGGTAGTTCTCAGGGGACCGTAACAGTGCCAGAGGAATGAAACTGGTTAGGCTGCATGCAAAGAAGCACCTGTAACCCCTGAAATATCTACTGGGCCCAGAGAAACACGAGACGCTCATAGTACTTACATAAAACGAATTTTGTCTTTAACTTATAAATGCTCACTTGAGGGGTGACTATGTGATTCGGTGGTAGGCCGTGCATGCTGAGGACTGGTCCAACCCTCAGCAGCACTTTTTAAAGGATAATTTTAAAATAAATTAATAAAAATGCTTATTGTAGGATCCCTTAAGGTGCAGGGTTGTTTCAAAACAACGAGACTAAATTACAACAATAAGAATAAAATGTGAACTAAACACAAGTTTTCACTATTATACCAAGTCAAATGCAAACAAATTACAACCAAACCAATCAAGAATAGGAAAATGTGGCTAGAGCGAGAGCACAGCAGGTAGGGTACTTGTCTTGCATGCAGCTGAGCCAGGGTCAATCCCTGGCATCCTTATGGTCCCTAAAGCACCACCAGCAGTAATTCCCGAGTGCAGAGTTAGGAGGAACCCCTGAGCACTGCCAGATATGATCTGCACCTCCCCCAAAACCAGGAAAATGTCACATAACTTTTTTAGTGGAAAAAAGGAGATATGGTATGAAATTTAGGAGATAGAAGATGGACGGTAGAAGAGGGAGTGAGGGCAAAGGGGAGGAGGGAAGGAATGGGGGAAAACTGGAGGATGGAGAGAGGGAGAGTGGGTGGAGTAGGGCAGAAAAGGAAGTGGGAGATGAGAGAGAAAAGAGAGAAGCTGGAGTCTAGTTTTTCCCTTTTTTTTTGCTTTTTGGGTCACACCTGGTGGTGCTCAGGGGTTACTCCTGGCTCTGCACTCAGGAATTACTCCTGGCGGTGCTCAGGGAACCATAAAGCAAACGCCCCACCCTCTGTGCTATCGCTTCAGCTCCAGAGCCGGAGTCTTAAGGAAGAGAGAGTACACACCCATCTGGGACATGAGGCAACTCCAGAATGGAGGAGGTCAATAAAAGGAGTTTCAACATGGTAGCTGAAACTTATAAAAAAAGTATCATATTAATTTTTTTATTACCCTTTAATTATAAAACCACAACAGAAACACACCAAAGGCATCAAAATTTAGTATAGCAGGTAGGGCACTTTCCTTGTTTGTGGCCGACCAGGGTTCAATCCCTAGCATCCTGAAAGTACCAAAAGGAGCAATTCCTGAGTGCAGAACCAGGAGTAATCCCTGAGCATTGCTGGGTGTGACTGCACCCCCCAAGCAAAGCAAAAACAAACGAAATACAAACAAACATTCACCAGAAAAATTCCATCAATGTTTATGGAGCACTCTGTAACTGGTCAATACTAACTACCACTGTAAGTAGTCAAAACTTTGAGAGCCTTCTGTTATTTCTCCAAAAGGCTCTAAAAATGAAATGTTAATACTATGATTACAAATTATGATTATAGAAGTTACCTTTCTCTGTTCATCATCTTTGCAGTTTTGAAGTTTGTCATCAAAGAGCTACAAGATTTAAAAAAGCACAAATCAATTCAATTCATAGTATATATATTAAATAAACAGAAAAACACACTTAGTTCTGAAACACTTTTCTAAGGATGATTTGCCAGCGCTTTAAAATGACATATTTTAAGTCGAATTCTATTGAAATTCTTTTAGCAGTTGTTAGCAATTCTACCGTTTTCCCCCATGGGTGGGGGGTCTGTAGGGAAAGCAGAGGCTTCTCCAGAATGAAAATAAGCAAGCGAGAAACAGACCAGTGAGATACCTGTTCAGAAAGAGCATGGGCTCAAAGAGCGAGCCCTAATTCTACTGTTTACAAGCAAAAAAGAAAACAAATGACTTTCAGGAACATAAAATATAAATTCAAATCTAACACCCACCTTTAATGTACTGCATTCTACAAGGTGTAGGAAAGGTAGGCGGGAGGGAGAGATAGAGAGGAGAGAAAAGATATACAGAACCTGCCAAGTAGTTGGGGTGCGGGAGGGGGGGAAACTGGTGATGGGAGATGGGTTCGGGCGGAGGGCTGGGTGTTGGGACACTGTGGACCAAAACTCGAACATGAGCATATTGCAATTGTACGCCTAAAAGTGGTGTAATAAAATTTAAAAAAAAAACTTAACACCCAATTTTATAAACACTTTGTTTTCTTCCCAGGACATTTGCTTACAATTAATTTTAAATTAAGAATTAAAGGAGACAATTTCAATAAAGTTAAAGAAGCAGAAACTTATTTGTTTCTGTTCCCCTAAAATAAAAATACAAATACAAGGTGCTAAAAATCGAACAACCTAAAAATTATAGATTTCACAGAAAGGTCTTATTTTAAAATTAGTGGTTCACTAGTACAGCTCAGTATTAGAAAAAAATCATAATGAACCAAATTGTTCATTGATTTCTAATAATATTAATAATCAAATGTGTATTGTATATATAGTATACACACACTTATTTACCAAAATCAAGATCTCTGTATGTCACCCTGATCTTTCTATAAGTCAGCCTAAAAATTGCTGAACTATATTATGCATTAACACCAAGCAACTTTTAACAAAACAATTAAGTTCACTGACTGCTTTATATCAATTCAATAAATTAATGCCATACCTTTTAATTGTTCTATCAAAATTTGTAGGTAAGCATCAGCCTCTGTGAGTTTCTTATCGAAGTCTTGTACACTAGGAACAAATCCTGAATCTAAACCCTAGGAAAAAGAAAAAATTATGATAAATCTCACAGTACTCAGTTTATTTTTCATATATGAATTTCCCATTTTTAAATAAAAATAGTATTTATCTAATCCAGTCATCTAAATTCTCCAAAGATGCACATCCACCATCCTCAGGAACTAGCACCATTCGTTCTCATCAATTCCATCTGCTGGTTGCTAGAATTAGAACTTACTTTGTTTTTCAGAATAATTTTCATTTTCCCTAAAGCCCCCTAAAGGCTTTCAGACAGTTCCAGAGAAAACGTAATTTTGCTAAAAGGAACATATATAAGGCAACCTCATTACCCTCCTGCTTCCTCTTCAGTTTTCACTCAGTAAGTTCCTTTAATTCCTTCCCTCTTAACTTTACATACTATTTATTTCTATTCCCTAAATTATCCCATCTGTGAAGTTTTACTCCTTTCACTATAAAAAAGAAAAAACAACCTTACAATTCTTACCTCTTCCAAGAAGCTCTAGTTAAAGTGACAATGCTTCTCTCTTATTAATCAAGCTCTCTACTCACTTTCGCCTTTGGCATGAATACTGTCCTCCAAATGTGGTGTAAATGTTTGTTTATTTAGAGAGTCCACTTACTCTCAGCTTAACAGTCTAGCATCTGCATGTCCTACTTTTTGTACACTAAAAATATCAAACTCCAAGAGCAAGGGAATTGACTAAAAATGCGCTCAATTCGTTATCACCTCTGGCCGGAAAATACCATCAATCCTGAACGTGAAAGACAGTGAACAGCTGCAGACTAAACAAGCCCAATAGTCTGCCATCTGTGCTGGCCCAACTATCACACAGTAAGGAAAATAAGGGTCAGGACCACTAAGGCCTAGTCCCTACCCAAACACAAAATTCTGTACTTATGGTTGAAATATGTTGGCTCACTCAATATACCATACTTGATCTTTATTTGTCTAATTGTTCCTACTCTGGTCAAAACATTTTAATCATTTTCATAATCTTTTCATAGACTGAGGCAAGAGTTCATTTTACAGTAAACCAGCATTTCATTTCTGCATATCACTGTACTATTATACTAAAACAATTTCACAGTCATTACCTCAAAATATAGATAATTTGTTATTATGGTAATAACAATGAGTTGGCAAACTCGGTTTCTAACTGCAGTCTAGCCACTAGCAGGCTATTGTGTCTTTCTGAGCTTTTATTTCTTACCTGCCAAATACAGGCGTCCTGTTCCTACTATTATAAATGTGACAGCTACCTCCTCTACTAAAGACTACAATTCCTAACGCAATTACTGTTACTACTGTTATTCTTCTAAAACTGAAATTCAAATTCCAAATCAAAACATTAAACACCAGCCCACTGAAAAACAACTTATATTGTAATGCATTTTCTCTATCAAATGCAGAGGGGCAAAAAAATTGCCATTTTTGTTTACCTATTTATCTGGCATTGGCGTCGGCTTACTCCTGCATCATAAGGGATGCCGAAGACTGAACCCAGGTTGGCTGCATGCCAAAGCAAGTACCCTACCCACTGTTCTGCTCTGGCTCCAAAACTGTCCCTTTTAAAAAATACACATGTGAAAAAAGTGCTAAAAATGACTATTGAAAACCTTTTCCCAATGAGATAACATGCAAAAACCCCCAAAGTTTATGAAAGAACAATATTAATGCACATAAGTAATTTTTTATAAATTTTTTTTATAAATCATAACTAAGCTCTTCATTTAAAAAAAACTCCCAAAAACTTACTATCAGAAACAGGGGGAAAAAAAGATGGAAAAGAAAATATAAGTCCATTACATTACTGAGATGCTATCTAGTAAGAAAGATAGGAATAAGTTCCAAGTTCTATACCACAAAAATTTGAAGTAGTTGGTTTTGGCTTTTTTTCACCGAAGCAATACAATATAATTATCAATAATTTAACTCTAGACTCAATTCTTATCAAATACTAAATATGTCAGTATTGAAGCAATCATAATTGAATAAAAAGCGAAAAATGCAAAATGAGGGAAGAATATTAAGAA